>JAQZBX010014668.1:5222-38470 GCA_029593785.1 Cabassous unicinctus
TTTTTTTTTTGGAATACATTTTTATTCAAAGAGATATGTAACATTAAGTAGGGTTCATCTGGAAAATATTTGTTCACAGAAATATTTCCAACTCTAAAGTAAACCACATTTATTAATATCTCCAATCCTTTCAGAGAGATCACTAAGTTTTGGGAAGTTCTCAGGCTCATGTGTAGGGGACAATTTTTCTAAATTTTATTTATCCCTTGAAACAACTTTCATAATGATTTTAGAAGTTTTTTTTCATTATATTCATGTTATTATTCGAGCATTTTGTTTACCAAAAAATTCTTGCAGAAAATAGAGAATTTCCATATACCCCCACTTTTATTCCTCATTTTTAAACCTCTATATTCCACTCTTTTTTATTGATATTCTGCCTAATATGTCACTGCATTATTGAATATGGGTTATTCAGTTCTATTTTCAATTTCTATTATTAATTTCTTCCTTCAATTGTTTAATATATGCTTCATACATTTTGTAGCTTTGTTTTATATATATATATATAATTGTTTCCATATATACTTAAATTTCTTTATCTTTAATTGAGCCTTTTTCATTATATTGTGTTTTTCTTTAATCCTACGCAGTATTTTATTGTTAATTATAGCTCTTATGGTTTACAGATAAATCATGCAGGATGAACAGAGTTCCCATATAACACCCCCAAACACCTAGTTTTCCTTATCATTAATATTTTACATTAGTGTGGTATCTTTGTTACATTTGATGAACCAATATTTTTCTTAGTATAAAGTTAACTGTAGTCCATATACTTATATACTGTTCCTATTCCCTTCTGTAACCCCTCCTTTTTCTGTAATTGTTACCTTCTATGTCTTCCTACTACCAAACCACAGAGTATCTTTAACTTTTATGCATTTGTATTTTAAAGATTTTAAAGTATGGTGTTATATACCAAAAATCCAATATGCAATTATTGATATGCATAATTACAAAAAAGGTTGACAATACCAGAGATCTTAAATTTTTATGTAATTTGACCCACTGTTGAGTCTCCCTTCATTTGTGTCTGAGGAACTTGCTTAAAATTGTTTCTGGGGCAGCACAATGGTGACAGACTACCTCAGGATTTTTTGTTTGTTTATTTCTTTTAATATGGAGATGCCATATTAATTTACCCCTCATTTTCAAGAGCCTGTCTGACTAGATATACTATTATGAGAAGTGAATCATTTTCTGTGAGCCATTTAAATATTTCATCTTAATTTGCCTTTTTGCCTTCTTCTTTTTTGTCTTCATGGTTTCTGTTGAGAAATTGTTTCTTACTCTTATTGGGACTCATTTGAGGAAAACATGTTGCTTTACTCTTGCACCTTTCAGAACTTAGTCTTTGTCTATGACATTTTACTGTGTGATCACAATATGTCTGGGTATGGGTTTCTATGATTTTATTCTGTATGGGATTCTTTGGGTGACTTGATTGTGCATATACATGACTTTCATTACATCTGAGAGGGTTCCTGCCTTTATATCTTTGAATATTCCTTCAACCACTTTCTCTTTATCTTCTTTCTGTGTCTCCCACAAAGCATATATGGTATTCTAGATTTTATACTATATATCAATTCCACCAGGTGTAGTAGGGCATTTTGATTCCTGAGGTTGCAGTTTCCATTTCCCCATGGAATATTTTAATCGGCAGACAGGACTGGCAGATGGACTTTCCTGAAAACGCTGGCACATTGTGGAGAGGTCTGTGCTCCAGGAAGTCTGTGACCCAGTTCAAAGAGAGCATAGTAAGCCAACAGCCACCAAGAAGCAGCAGCACTGCATGTGAAATGACCCGAGCTCAGTTCCACGAGGAGTGGGGTCTGTGTGGATACCTCATGATATTCCTGTAGAAGGGTTTTCTGGACTGAGGTTTACTCCAGGTCCCTATAGCCCTACTGCATGCAGGCTTCCCTGTCACACCACAAAAGTTGGTTTCTCAGTTTACTTAAGGGAAGGGGAAGGACTGGGTGCTGTCAAAAGTGTAGACCATGGTTCTGCCAGGAACTCTTTAGGAACCCAGGGTGCTAAGGGGACCCCTCCCCCAATACACATACCAGGAGACTGGGCACCCAGTGGTGTGTTCATGTCCACTCCACCCCAGTGATGTCCTTTAGAAGTCACACATTCTGAACCAGGCCTCACCAGCATCTGCCTTGATCATGCCTCAGACCAGCATGGTCCATCCCATCAGCAGCCTCCTGCTCCACCGCTGCCAGAAAGAGTGATGAGCTGCCCAGCCACAGGTGAAGTAGAACCACTTTATGGCCAAGGTTTCTGATGGAGAATGGCAGGCCTAGTAGGATGGTGCTACTGCACTCCAGCATTCCCAGAATGTCCCTTACACTGTCTTTTAAAATTTATAATATCTTCCAAACTCTTTTCTCTTTCCTTTTTCAATTTTACATTAAAGGGCTTATTAATTGCTTTGAAAAAAATCATTCTTTTAGGTTTTGGCTAGACCACATGGTTGGGGAATACATCTCAATAAAACTGCTTAAAGACCCATTAATATTATTGCAAAAATAGCCAGAAATGGCAAGGTAGAGAAGGGGAGATGGAGAGATTGAGAAGACAGACAATTCTGTGTGTTTTTGTGTGTCTGGTTTTTGTTGGTTATTATTACTGAAATAGTGCCAATGCTTTAGTAATATTGAAGTGATGGACACAAAACACTGTGATTATAGGAAATGCCAGGGATTGTATACTTTTCCTCAGGTGAATTCTTTTTTACTAAGTCTCTATAAAATTGATCTGTAGAAATAAATATGGTTTGTTGGGGGAAATACACCCAATGTGAGATAGGTGCTACAGTTAGTCATATTTTCACAATGCCCTTGACTAGTTTGTAACCACAAACTGTTAGTTGGTGGAGGCTGATGTATGGGATACCTGTATGGTGTTACATATGCTTATGTTGACAGGTCCCAATGTTGACTAGACACATAATGGTGCTGTAAGCTCAGGTATGAATTGTAAACTTATATAAAGAACATTTTTCAAGTTGAGGGTGTTGATAATCACACATAAAGATTTTGGATTTGCCTATTTCTCTATTCAGATCTTTCATTTGTTGCTCTTTAAATTTAGATACTGTATACATGGGTGCATAGATATGGATGGCTGTACCCTCAGATTAGACCATGCATCCTGTGACCCTTATGAATCACTCTGACTGACATCTGTGGCATGGTTGAATTGGGTTTTGTGCCCTTGTTCAGCCTATAGATGTTTTTATTTTCCCTCTTGGTGGTGGGCAGGTGCATCTGAATGCCTTTCAGACAGAGTTGGATGTTGGGGTCTGTGCATTGTTTTGTTGTGAAAGGTTTTTTTCTGTGAGCTTTCAGCCTTGCATTTTAACCTAAGAATAACTTTCATTTTATTGCAGATGAATTCATAGAAGTAGAATGGGTCATAATATCAGTTATTTACATATGGGTGACCTGGTCAAATCCCTCCTTATATGAGAAAATCTCAAAGAATTATGAGACTAATCAGAAATGTTTTTTGTGATAGAAGAACTAGAGCAGGCTAACATTAGAGGACAGAACATAAAATAATTCACAAATATCTCCTCAAAATTACTGATTTAAAAGTGGGCTTATTCAAAGAATAAAAACCAGAGAAAAACATTTAGATCTAGCCTGCCATTATGCTCACAGTACATGTAGTTACCATTATTTAGTTAATTTTTATAAGTGTACAAAAATTTTTGTACCAATAGCTTTCACCAGTAAATGAAGTCATTGAGGCCTCTCATGTTTCATACTGAACTTTTCAAAGAAGCTGACAAAATACCACCTTTTCACATAGAGGGTATTTATCTTTTAAGTAATGCATACATTTTTTGGAAGAATTTTTATTCAAAGGGTATTAGATAGTTAAGGGTTATTTTCAAAGTTTGTATTTTGTTAGGTATTTTAAAAATAATTTTTCTATTGTAAAGCTACCAAATATGTGCATGACAAAATAGCATCAACATCTTACTACTGAGTAGAGTGTGTATCATTCATTTAATGTAATTTCCTCCAACCCACACAAATATTATTTTTAAAAGTATGTTTCTACTACAGAAAGTGAACTTAGAAAAAAATCATGCACATTGGAAGATTCAACACACAGCAGCCTTCCATCAACCCAGCCCACCTTGATGGAAGCTTTATTACAGATTATGAGATAATATCATTGGGCTATGACCACCAAGGATGGTCCATAGCATATATTTGGCACACATTTTCTATCATCTCCCATTATCAACATGTCACTCTCAGTGTGGATGCTGTCTGTTTTTCAGAGCTTCTCTTGTGTTTACTACTTTCCCCCCATAATCATCAGTTTGACTCCTGGTTTACTCATGATACATCTATATTTGGACCAGGTCCTCTAAACACAATAAGAGCTTCATGACCCTTTCACTAGGAAGACACCCTTTTTTTTTTGAATCCTGTGTGTTCTTTTGAGCCTGGTCATCATTTTATGAGAATTCCCTCCAAAAGATTCCCTCTCACCTGTCTCCCTGCATGCCTACCCCAAAACAATGGGATGTGGATATGTTCAAGCCACACCCTTCAGGGATACCTGCAGTGGAGGTGGGGTGAGCTGAATCACCACCCCGGGCAGCCAGTGCCACCAGGTGGTCACATTTCCCTGGATCCATATAGAGGAAGTGGTGCCCATTCCTACCATTTTTAGCCTCCTCTGCAGGGAGCCATTTTGGATGGAGGGACCTTCAGGCAAATTTAGATTTCCTTGAACAGGATTTCCATCCCTGGGTAAGCATGAATATCTCTGGTGTCATATGGAATTTGATAGACTGTCTCATCCCTAAGGTGTAAATAGTTCTCATTTTTGTGGTCATATCTTCCTCAACCCTTGGCTGACTGAGACCTGAGCAGCTCCCTTTGTGAACATGAGGGTTTTTCTAATAATCTCATTGGGATTGAATCCTTTTTTAATTCACCTCTCTTCTGAGTCTGCCTCTGACTGGTTGTAGTTATTTGAAATTCCTTGAGAGTGGTTTTGACATAGCATTAGGGCAGTGCTAGCTATGTTCTTGGTAGACTTACAAACAGAAGGAATCCATTCTTCTGATTGAGCAGTGAAGGCTCTAATGACCTTGTACATGATCTGTGATCACCTTCTGGACATTTTTCTCATTTTCCTTCACTCTGGCACTCTCTCTACCCTCCCACCAGTGCTTTGGTTGCTTTCTCTGATGCATAACAAAGGAATGATGTTATGATCAGGATTCTGTACATTTCTTTTTAGAAATAAACACCTTTTTTGAATTGACCCAAGACTGCAAAAGAGATCTATTTTTGGTACATCATTTTTCTTTTGTGCTTCCTAATGCATACTCATTAATTGGAATAATCCATCTGGGTCCATAATATTAGCTCAGGAGGACTGTTGAAGAAATATTTTAATTTTCTCACCCTATAAAATTAGGAGTTGGCCTTTGTTATCTGTGGAAATTCATTCCAATAAGATGTGAAGAATTCCCAAATAGAAACTTAATAACACAAAACTGAACATGGCATAAATGAAAACAAAATCACCATATCAGTAATTCATGTCATTCTTAGAGATTATTGGGTCCAATAGTTAGTGGTATAATATACAAATAATTATGCCATCACTGATTTCAATTATGTCAGATTTATTATTAACATTTAAATGTTGCTACCCCTATGGTGTATTTCTTATAATGGATTATAATAAATCTAATCTTGCCTTATACTCTCTCTTTTTGTGTGTGTGAAACA
Organism: Cabassous unicinctus; assembly: GCA_029593785.1. Classification (NCBI taxonomy): domain Eukaryota; kingdom Metazoa; phylum Chordata; class Mammalia; order Cingulata; family Chlamyphoridae; genus Cabassous; species Cabassous unicinctus. The sequence continues at coordinate 11,003 of JAQZBX010014668.1, forward strand.
CATTTTCATTTTTTTAGATATGTAACATCCAGTAGCCCTCATCTGGAAAAAACTTGTTCACAGAATGACTTACAATTCTAAAATAAACCACATTTTTTAAGATCTCCCATCCTCTTAGACAGATCTTTAAGTTTTGGGAAGTTCTCAAGCTCATGTGTAGGAGACAATTCTTCTAAAGTTTATTTTTCTCTTGAAACAAATTTTGCCATGAATTTAGTAGTTGTTTTCATTATATTCATGTTATTATTAGAGCAGTCTGATTACTGAAAAATTCTTGTAGGAAAGAGAGAATTTCCATATATCCCCAGTTGTTTTCCTTATCATTATTATATACTTCTCTGTTTCCTTACTGATTGACTGTCTAAAGGAACAATCCTTTATTGAATGTGGTGTACTGAATTCTCCTATTAGTAATGTACCACTATTTTTTTCTCCCTTCAAATTGGTCAATATTTGTTTCATATATTTTGTTTCTCTAATCTATCTACATAATATTCATATATATATATAAAATTGTTGTCTTTGACTTTAATTGACCACTTTACCATTATATATTGATTTTCTTTTTCCTAGGCAGTAGTTTTATGTTTAATTATGTGTGATGGTTTACAGAAAATTAATGCAGAATGAACAGAGTTCCTGTAGAAGTCCCCACACATAGTTTTCCTTATCATTAATATTTTACATTAGTGGGTAACTTTTTTATAATTGATAAACCACTATTATTATTATAGGGTTAACTATACTTCATATACATGTATACTGTTCCTATTCTACCCTGTTTTTGCTGTAATTGTTATGCATTATATCTTCATACACTATATGTCCCAAAGCATAGATTACATTTAAATTTTATGCACTTGAAATTTAGAAATTTTAAAATATGGAGTTATATACCAAAAACCAAATACATTATCACTGGTCCTAATAATTACAAGAAAGGTTGACATTGCCAGAAATCTTAAATTTTTATGTACTTTGACCCACTGTTGACTGTCCTCTCATTTCTGTCTAAAGCACTTGCTTAAAATTGTTTGTAGGGCAGACCAAGTGGTGAAAAACTCCCACAGGATTTTTTGCTTGTTGGTTTAATATGAGGGTTCCATATTAATGCTTCCCTCCTTTTCAAAAAAGCCTGTCTGACTAGATATAATATTATTAGAGGTGAATCATTTTCTCTCAACACTTGGAATATTTCATTTTTCTTTGTCTTTTTGCCTTCTTGATTTCTGTCTTCATGATTTCTGTTGAGAAATTGTTTCTTTATCTTATTGGGACTCACTTGAACAAAACATGTTGCTTTATTCATGCAGCTTTCAGAACTCTCTCTTTGTCCATGGCATTTTGCTGTGTGATCCCAAATTTTCTGAGCATGGGTTTCTATGATTTTATCATCTATGGGGTTGTCTGATTTGCTTGATTGTGCATGTGCTTGCCTTTCATTACGTCTGAGAGATTTCCCATCAATATATCCTTGAAAATTATTTCTGCCAATTTCTCTTTATTTACTTTCTGTGTGTCCCACAAAGCATGTATGGTATTATTGATTTTATACAATATGTCCATTCCTCCAGGTTTAGAAGGACATTCAGATTCCTGAGTTTCCAGTTTACCTTGCCCCATGGAAGCTTTTAACAACTAGCCAAGACTGGCAGGCCCATTTTCTCTGAAAGTTCTGGCACATTGTGGAGAGTTTTGTGCTCCTGTAAGTCTGTGACCACTACCATAGGGAGCATAGAAAGCCAACAGCCACCACTGAGAAAGCACAGCACTACATGTGAAACACCAATGGCTCAGTTTCTTGAAAGCAGGGGGTCTGAGTGGAGACCCTGTGATCTTTCCGCAGTAGGGTTTTCTGGACTGAGGTTCATGCCAGGTCCCTATGGCCCTACTGCATGCAGACTTCCATGTCACAGCTCCAAAGTTGTTGCTTCAGTCACTTTAGGGAAGGGGAAGGAATGGGTGCTATCAACATTGTTGACTATGGTTTTGCCAGGAACTCCATAGGAACCCAGGGTGGCTAAAGTGGCTCCTCCTCCCAACACACACATCAGGAGCCTGGGCACCCAGTGGTGTGTTCATGTCTAGTCCACCCCCAGGGATGTCCTTTAGAATTCGTTCCTTCTAAGCCAGGCCTTGTGGGTGTCCACATTGATCCCACCCCTCCCCAGTATGGGCCATCCAATCAGCAGCCTCCTGCCCCAGTGCTGCTTCACAGAGTGGCCAGCCACCCATCCCCAGGTCAAGGAGAGCTGCTCACCAGCCAAGGTCCCCAACAGGGAATGGCAGTCCTAGTATGATGGTGCCATGGTACTCCAGGGATCCCAGAGGGCCCCTTGCACTCTCTTGCAAAATTTATGTTATCTTTCAAATTCTTTTCTCTTTTGTTTTCCAATTTTACATTAAAGGACTTATTAATTGCTTTGAAAAGAGCATTCTTTTAGGTTTTGGGTAGACCACATGGTACAGGAATATATCTCAATAAAACTGCTTAAAGACCCGTTAATATATTTGCAAGAATAGCCAGAAATAGCAGCAATGTAGAGCAGTGGAAACAGAGAGATTAAGAAAGGAGGTGATTCTGTGTGTGTTTGTGTGTCTGGTTTTGTTGGTGATTATTACTGAAATAGTGAAAATGCTTTAGTAATGATTGAATTGGTGAACACAGAGCACTGTGATTATAGCAAATGCCAGAGATTGTACACTTTTCCTCAGGTGAATTCTTATTAAGTCTCTATAAAATTAATTTATAGAAATAAATAGGGTTGGTTGGAGGAAATACACCCAATGTGAGATAGGTGTTACCATAGCAGTCATATTTTCATGATGCTCTTGCCTAGATTATAACCACTGCATCACCAAAAAGCCAGAAGTTGGTGGAGGCTGATGTATGGGTTACCTGTATGATGTTACATATGCTTATTTTGAAATGTCCCAATGTTGAGTAGGCACATAATTTTGCTGTAAGCACAGGTAGGAATTGTAAGCTTCTATAAAAAATGTTTTTACAAGCAGAGGGTTTTGACAGTCACACACAAAAGTTTTGGATTTCCCTATTTCTCTATCCAGGTCTTCCATTTGTTGTTCTTCAAATTTAGATGCTGTGTACATGGGTGCATTGAGATGCATGGCTGTACCCTTGAAATGGACCATGCATGCCATGACGCTTATGAGCCACTCTGCCTGGCACCTGGGGAATGGTCAAATTGGGTTTTGTCTCCTTGTTCAGCCTATAGATGTTTTTCCCACTTGGTGGTTTTTAGGGGCATCTGGATGCCATTGGGACAGAGTTGGATGTTGGGGACTGTTCATCATTTCATTGTGAGGGAGTTTTCCTGTGAGCTTTCAGCCTTACTTTTTACCTAAAGAATAACTTTCATTTATTGCAGACGGTTTCATAGAAGTAGAATGTGTCAAAACACCAATTATTTACATATCAGTTACCAGGTCAGAATCCCTCTCTACATGAGAAAATCTAAAAGAATTATGAGACTAAACAGAAATTCTTTCTGGGAAAGAAGAACAAGAGCTGGCTAAGAGAAGAGGATAGATTCATAAAATAATTCACAAAGATCTCCTCAAAATTACTGATTTAAAAGTGGGCTTATTCAAAGATTAAAAATCAGAAAAAAACTTTTGCATTGAACTTGTCATTATGCTTCCAGTATGTGTAGTTACCATTATTTAATTAATTTTTAAAAATTGTATAGAAATTTTTGTACCAATTGCACTCACCAGTAAATTAAATGGAGGCCTCTTGTGTTTTAAGACTGAACTTTTCAAAGGACCTGACAAAATATAACTTACCTTTTCAGTACTGTGTATTTATCTTTTGATTAATACACTCATCTAAAAAATGCTTTCTCTATTATAAAGGCACCAAATATGTGCCTGACAATATAGGATCAATATCTTACTACTGAGAAGAGTGCATATCATATATTTAATGTAATTTCCTCCAACCCACATGATTTTTCTTTTTCAAAGTATGTTTTTATTACAGAATGTGAACTTATAAAAAATCATGCATCTTGTAGGACTCCAATACAGTAGACTTCCATCAACACAGCACACCATGATGGAAGGTTTCTTACAGATTATGAGATAATATCATTGGACTCTGACCACTAAGCATGGTCCATAGTGTATATTTGGCACACATTTTCCATCATCTCCCATTATCAACATGTCACTCTCCGTGTGGATCTTGTCTGTTTTTCAAGGCTTCTCATGGGTTTACTACTTTCCCCCATAAACATCAATTTGACTCCTGGTTTATTCATAATATATCGTATTGGGACCAGGACCTCTAAACAGAATTAGAGGTTCATGACCCTGTTGCTAGGAAGACATTCCTTTTTATTTCATCTCTGTGTGTTCTATCCAGCCTGGTTGTAAATTTAGGGGAATCATTCTAAAGATTCCCTCTACCTGCCTCCCTGTCCCTAGCCCTTAAAAAATGGCAATGGATAAGCTCAAACCACACACTCTGGGGATCCCCATGGTGGAGGAAGGGTGAGCCAAATCACCATGCTGGGCAACTGGCACCACCAGGTGGTCACATTTCCCTGGATCTGCATAGAGGAGGTGGCACCTGCTCCTACCAGCTTTAGCCTCTTCTCCAGGGAGCCTTTTGGATTGAGGAGCCTGTGGGCTAATTTAGCATTCCTTGAACAGGACTTCCATCCCTGGGTAAGCATGGATATATCTGATATCACATGGGATTGAATAGACTGTCTCATCCCTAATGTGTAGCTAGTTTCTCATTTTTGTGGTCATTTATTCTTAACCCTTGGTTGATAGAGACCTCTGCAGCTCCTTTTGCAAACATGAGAGTTTTTGTGGAAATCTCATTAGGAATGAATCCTAGTTTAATTCACCTCACTTCTGAGGCCACCTATGCCTGGTGGTAGTTATTTGAAATTCCTTGAGTGTGGTTTTAACCTAGCATAAGGGCAGTGCAAGCTGTGTTCTGGGTGATTTAAAAACAGCATGAATCCATTCTTCTGATTAAGCAGTGAAAGCTCTAATGACTTTGTACATAATCTGCCATGTCTTTCTGGACATTTTTCTTATTTGTCTTCTCTCTCAGTCATTACCTCCATCCCCTTCCTGCCCTTTCATTGCTTGCTCTGATCCTATCAAAGGAGTGGTGTGATGATCAAGGTTCTTGATTTCCAAATTCATGATTTCTGTGAGAAATTGCTGCTTAATCTTATTGGAACTCATTTGAGCAAAACACATTGCTTTACTCATGCATCATTCAGAACTATCTCCTTATCTGTGGTATTTTACTGTGGGGTCCCAATGTGTCTGGGTATGATTTTCTATGATTTTATCCTGTATAGGAATCTTTGGGTTCCTTGATTGTGCATATACATGACTTTCATTACATCTGAGAAGGTTCCTGCCTTTGTATCTTTGAATATTCCTTCAGCTACTTTCTCTTTATTTTCTTTCTGTGTTTCTCAGAAAACAGGTATGGTATTCTAGATTATATACCATGTGTCCATTCCACCAGGTGTAGTAGCGCATTCAGATTGCTGAGGTTCCAGTTTCCATTTCCCCATGGAATATTTTAATCAGTAGCCAAGACAGGCAGATCCATTTTCCTGACAACTCTGACACACTGTGCAGTGGTCTGTGCTCCTGCAAGTCTATGACCTAGTTCCATAGTGAGAATAGTAAGTCAACAGCCACCACTGAGAAGCATAAGACTGCCTGGGAATGCCTCCTTCTTGGTTCCAAGAGAGGGGTGGGGTCTGGGTAGAGAACCCTGCAATATTCCTGCAGGAGAGTATTCTTTGCTGAGGTTTCCATCAGGTGCCCATGACCATACTGCACACATGGCTCCATGGCACAGACCCAAAGTGAGATTCTTGGGTGATTTTAGGGAAGTGGAAAGGGTGGGTGCTGTCAACAGTGTTGACCATAACCCTTCCAGGAACTCCACAGGGACCCAGGGGCCTAAAGGGACCCCTCTGCCCAACACACACACCTGGAACTTGGTTGCTCAGTGGTGTGATTGGGTCTGGCCTGTCCTGTGGTTGTTCTTTAGAGGTAGCACCTTTTGAGCCAGTCTGCACAGGCATCTGCCCTGAAGTGCACTCCAGCCCAACGTGTACCATTCCCTCAGCAGCCTCCTGCTTCATGGATGCCTGACAGAGCTGCCAGCCACTTAGCCCCAGATCAAAGATAGCTGCTTGTGGGCCAAGGATCCAGCAAGAGATCATCAGACATGGTGGGACAGTGCCATGGCACTCCAGGTTTACAAGAAAGTCACTTACAATCTCTGTTAAAGTTTATTGATTCCTTCAAAATCTTTTCTCTTCTGATTTACAATTTTATGTTAAAAGTCTTATTAATAGCTTTAAAAAAATTCCTTTTAGGTTTTGCCTAGACCACATGGTATGGGAATATATCTCAATAAAATGGCATAAAAGCTAATAAATATTACTGTGAGAATAGCCAAAAACAGCAGCTCTGTAGAGTAGGGAAAATGGAGAGATTGAGAGAGGGGTCATTTCTGTGTGAGATTTTGCATCTGGTTTTTGTTTATTATTATTATTGAAATAATGAAAATACTTTAATAATGATTGAAGTAATGAACAAAAACCTCTGTGATTAAAGCAAATACCATGAATTGTACCACTTTGCTTCAATTGAATTCTTTGTTATGAAGTCTCTATAAAATTTATTTGTAGAAAAAAGGAGGGTGGGTTGAGGGAAATACACACAATGTGAGGTAAGGACTACAATGAGTAATTATATTTTCATGATGGTCTTGCCTAGTTTATAAAAAATGTATCAGCAGAGAGCAAGGAGCTGGTGGAGGCTGATGTATGGGATACCTGTATGATGTTATGTATATTTATTTGGTTAGCTTTCAACTTTTACTATATATATGCTGATGTTCTGGAACTAGGTCTGTGAAAATGGTGCCATGGATGAGTAAAGATGAGAAAAAAATAACCGTAGTCAGGGGACCTTCCATCCAAAGGGAGGAGAGCACTGCTGTATAAAGCATCATAGCTTTTATTTAGATTTAGAACAAAGAAAATATGTGTGTGCATGTGCAAAGACAATATATATATGATGGGCTACTCATTACTAAAGTCAGCAAGACTTTAGGGTTAATGGTTCAGTTCTCCTTACATTCCTGCACATGACAGACGTTGTTAATCATTATTTGACATATACTAGATACACTCCTTGAAGCATAGAATGCTTCTCCACCAGGCTCCTACCAGATCTTATCTTAGTGTCTTGAGACTAGACACAACTGTCCCATACATACCAAGGTGGCCTGCTTTCTGTCAGTAGTCATGGCCTTTAATAGAACTCCTTCATTCCCCCATTTTTATTAATTAATTTTTTAAGTGAAGATCATAGGAACCATTATATAAGATGATACAAGGTGACCTCCTGTCACACTTGTCTTCTTCCATAGGCTCTTGTGACTGTGCCTGTCTTAGGTTGTCCTCCTCTGACAATCCTACCCATCATTGGCTACAAGTCAAGCTTTTGAGCTCTTACACAGAAGGCAATTTCATTTATATTTTATACTTCTCAGGTTCCTTATGTGTGTGGTTTTATGTAGATAATTAGTATTAAAATCATGGTGTTATTAGTATACTACTTTCTACCAAAAATAATGTAAAATTAGTTTTTCATGGCTAAGTTTCTTATCATAAATGCATTTATCTGATTTAATTTTTCATTTTTTCTATGAATACATGTTATAACTCTACCCTTGAAAATACAAACAATTAAAATGCATATAACAATAATTCCTAATCCAATCCAAAATGATAATTGAACTGTTTTTTGTTTCCACCAATGAAATGGATTGACAATATTTAAATTTTCTGACAATTCATTCCAAAATTCTGCACCAGAGTTTTCTTTCCATTCATTTTGAGACATGCTCAATGCTTTCTTTTGCAATTCTAAAATATCTAAAGAAATATTATGCTTATATCCAATCAAATGATTTTTTACCTCTTGCTAATCATGCTTACTATTATTATAAGGCAAAGGAGTAATACAAAAAGAACTTTCATTCCAATCACACTTAAGAGATCTTAACAAGTTTAAATTATAGAATTGATTACCCAAATGTATTATAGTTGTTTCAAGATCATTCATATGATTATCCAGTTCCATATCAATGTGAGACTGTCTATGCCACATCACACTTGCATTTTTATGCCAGTTCTTAACATATTGTTGAGTTTGGACTCCTTGATGCAGGGCTGTGCCAGCGATGGCTGTGGTGGTTATGATGCCAATCAGTCCCAAAATTTCTGCTATTAAAAGTCCAATCAGTCTTTTAGTTCTTTTTAAATAATGGTCAAGGAAATGCCACAGCAACTGGGATTCTGGAGACTGCTGCCAATGTATGGTCATCTGAACAAGTAACCATAGACCTTTATCTTCTTGTTATAAAAAGAGTTTAATTTTCCTGCAAATATGAATTCCTAAGACTTGTAAATAAAGAGCAATTGGAGCAGCTAACATTCCTTTCACCAAAAAGTATCATTTTACTTTTCCAATGATAAAACTATAGGATCTCATACACATACAGTAAGAAATTCAGTTGATTTTATTTTTAAACTGGTAATATTAGTTTTAATGCCTTGCCATTCATATATTGGGCCAGTTCCCAAAGATAATTTCCACAAATAATTTGAGTTTTGTTTAGTGTCCCATGGTTGTGGGATATACCTTCCTTGATTTTTCCAATTTATTGAGGCATTAGTAAATGCCATATTACCAAAATTCCAGAAGTAAGGATTACCGTCATTAGTGGTTATGGTTGAATTGTTAATGAACCAAGATATGGTTGTGTTTTTAATAGGCTTTGGCATTCCTATAAGGGTCCAATCCTTTACAATTCCATATGAATCATTAAAGAGCACAACTTCTGTAAAACCATAACATACATGCCATTTGTCATTAAGTAATCTGTTTTGAGAGGAACATGTAAGATTTACCATATTTTCTGATTTACATGCTAAAGAAGGGAAAATGAGAATATAAATTTGAGTTTGATTTTTCTCTGTTAAAACTACACTGCGATTTTGAGGTTGCATGCATGTGGAACCATGTCCAATAAAAAGAGGGTGGTCTATAAAAGGTAAAGTTAAATTTTCTATAAATTTCCCTTCTACTTTTGGCCTTAGGGGTAGCCATAAGTCTATAGGTCCCAGAAAATGGTGAGATTGATTAAGAAATAGTGGGTAAGACTCATCAGCCCAAGTTAACAGCTCTAAAAGAGGTGGGTTGGTAATGTATGCCCAATAAGTGTAATTATGATATGGTATCTTACTTTGATTTAACACTGTACCTATAATTAATCCAATGTGAAACCACCATGTCCATAGTTTAACTTTTGGCAGCATCTTCAACTCTAGGCTTGATTCTTCTGGAGGGAATCCACTGCTGTTCTCCTGTTTCAGTAGTGATAGGATCAAAACCTCGGCCCCAAATTTGTACCTCTCCTTTTTACCATTTATTGTTTGTTTCATTTTTCCAATATATCAGTTGTCCACATTTTTTGTTTTTATTCTTTTTATTAACCTCCCATTGTCATTCTGCTGCTGTGGTATTAGAAATTTGTTGTCTATTAAGAAAATTAAGTTAAGCAATGCTTTAGATAGTTTGTCTTTAGCAGATTCTCCTCCATCTCCCCCTTTTTGGTTTTGCAACATTAATTTTAGTAAGTGATTGCTTTTTTCTACAATAGCTTGACCTCTGGTGTTATTTGCTTGGATAAGAGAATGTTGGAGATGTTTATAGAGTTGTGTTTTTGAGGTGGCTGCAATGAGGGTAAATACATGCTTGTGGGAAGGCAGAATGAGTAAGGTGTAAAGTCTTAAAGACATAATATTGACACATGGTGGGTGTATTGAACATTTCTGGTGGCAGAACCTTTTATTGATATTTAGTTAATGTATTTTTGTTAATAATTGAAAGAATATAAAATAAGTGAAGGTTTGTTTATAAACAGGGGTTTAACTGTTATATTCCAATCTTTTAGAATATGTATACATACATTCACTTGCTTACCAAACCAGGGAATACACTGATATACTTGGCTTATTGTTGGCTAGAGTCCTGGATAGATACAAGATAAATTTTAACGTGTATATTTAGTTTAATAAGATTATACTGAGAATTAGAGTGAGAAACATGAATAACATAATCAATTAAAAGATTAAGTTAATATTGAACAAAGTTACAGAATGATAGATAAATAGAGTGGTTTTATATATATATATATAATTACCAATATTTAGCTTTTAGCTGGGAAGTGTTGAATTAGCAACTGATAGTAGAGTTTTGGTTGACGGTGTTTTGAATTAATGAATTTGATACTATATATGCCAATTTGTGAGTATTTTGCTAATTCCTGAGGAAGGGGCAAGCCTCCCCAGTAAAGAACACAGCACTCCTTGGGCAGTATATTTTAAGGTTTATGCATCAGTCCCCAGGAAAGTGGCCAGCTCCTCCAGGGAGGAATATAACACCTTTTGAAATGTACCTTATCTTTATTAATTTGTTACAAAGCAGCCTTGATGTGCTTATTATTTTAGTTTCCGTTATTATTCCTGAAATATAAAAAATGTTATGATTTACATATATATATAATGAAATACATTTATGTATAACATGCAAGTTATTAAATTACTTAAGTATGCAATTTAGTGCATTAAAGTTTTGATTAGTATTTAAGAATGTTATACATAATTCATAACTACAGTATATTATATAACATCAAAAACTAATAAGACTTTGAACCAGCAGACATCCAAAGAATAAACTTTTATTTTTTATGCATTTAAGATTCTTAGGAGCATGATTAGAATGACCATAATTTCTTTATTTTGTGTAGTTTGAGGCATAGGTAAAAACAAACTATTAATTCCTATTTGGGCTGTGGTGCAATACATTAACTTGTAATTTTAATACCTGCATTGGTTTTGTTGTTAACATCATAATTAGAGTTGGGGCTGTAGCTCACAATGTTGAACTGAAACTTAATTTATTGTTGGCTATTTTACAGGAAGGGGAATGTGGGCTGGCTTGACTTGTATAGAAGATTAATGTTTTGTAACAAACTGGTAATATTTGGGACTGCTGCACATTGCAGTGGTGTTATTTTAATTTGCTATAATTTACTGTTATGCACTACCCCTGGCAGCCCCTAATGGCTGCTTTCTTTCTGTAGTTATAGACTTGTTTTGTTTGTTTCTTTAGGAGAAAGTGGGGTAAATCAGATAAGCAAGTTAAAGCATCTGCCTTGTGATTTTAGTCAGAAAGGTAGTTTTTGTGACACATATTATTATATTTTAAAATAACTAAAATTAAGATTAATAACATTAAACTTTTATTTAATATTATACTGAAACATTAGTACATTTTCAGGAATTTTATACACTTTTAAAGTATTCATTTGGCACTTTTATGGATATAACTTTAATTGTCTTAAAGTTAGAAAATTTCTTTTAATTGTACAACAGTTTTAAATACTTCATTCAACTTATAATATATCACATGAAGTTAACTATTTTTAGTATTTTATCATTTTCTGGGTAACAGACCAAATCGTTTGTAACAGTTTGAAATAAAAAGCTACCTTTTGAGAAAGCAGGTTTAAATATTATGTTCTTTTAAAAGTGATAAAACTTGTTTATTCAAGGAAATGGTAAGGTTAAAGTATAAGAAGCCACTTTGATAAAACAGACTTTTTTTTTTTGGCATACTGATTATTCAGGAGAAAAACTCTGTGGAAACTTTTACTAAAACAGAATAATGATGAGAAAATTTGAGAAAGAATAAAACTTTAACTTTGTTTTAATAACTAGTCATTTTATCTTAGGATAAAATTACTTTCTTTTCTTTAATAATAAAAGCACATTCTGTATACCTTCCATACTTAATTTACCACAATGATTTTGGAAACTGTTTCCAGGCAAACTTCTGACAACATACAATTATCATTAAACAAACTTGTTAGAATAATGATTTAATTTGATTATAACTATTTTTATTATTTTAAATTAATACCCATATTTAGTTATTAATATAAATGCTTATTTAATTTCTGGTCATTTGAATAGAGTGCTTTTAATAGTTTTCATTTATCAATTTAATATTACCATCTGGAGGTATCAAAATATACACTGACACTGAACAAACAGACAAACACAAAACAAGTTACAAGACATCAATAGAAACATACATCTTTCATTTTACTGCTTTTGAGAATTTTTCTGGAAACTGTCTTGCTAAGTTTTCTAACTTTTCCAGTGGTTTAATTATATTAGCCTCTATCACCCCACAACCTTATCATTATGTAAGCAGTAGGAGGTTTACAACGTTGCGGCAAGAATGTTTTCCTTATTTTAGTTAACTCTGTGGCAGAATAGTGTTGCCCCTGCAACTAATGCTAGATCCTTCTAATATTAATCTTACTAAATTTTTTGAATAGTCCCTTTTGCTCCTGAATTGGCTAGACAGACTTTATTTTGTTTCTTAAGTATTAACTTTGGTAGTGGCAAAGTCCAGGCTGGCACTTCCCTAGGTGGCAGTGCATAGGTTTGCTGAGGATCTGAAAGCTGTGGGGGTGGAATTAACATTAATCCATTGTGAATTTCAAACAGGTGGTGCTGTTGGAGAGGGCTGCTTTTTGTAATCCTTTTGATTATTATCAGCCTTTCCACAGTTAAAACAGGTTCTGGGATCTGAAAGAAGCTGCAAAGCTTCAGGATCACTTGCTTTACTTGCTTGTCCTATGCTTTTCATGAATGCTGTCTGTGGTAAAGGAATTTTCACAGATGCTTTAGGATGATCTAAAGATGGCTCAAAAAAGAGGTTTAGGGAACTTGACTGAGGGTTAAATCCTGGGGCAAATGGCAGGTTAAGGGAAGGCTTTTTAGGCATATGAATGTCTGCAGCTGGAACTGAAGGGTTAACATCAACAGCTGGAGCTGAAGGGTTATTAATAGCTTGAAAAGTGCCATAGGGATCGCTTCCTGGTTGCCATGGCAACACAAGCCTCTGTAGGAGGCTCTAGATGGTCATTTTCAGTACATTCATTGTCATACAATTGTAAATCAGCCTCAAGCGGATCAGGGACAGAATCCTTCACTCCACATTTTCAGAAGGCTTACTAGATTCTGTTTGATGAGCTTAAGAGCCAGAATAATAAGATGTTTAGGTGTATCAGAAATGTGAGGAGTATTTAAATGTTCCTTATACTGCATTGGTATAATAAGTCTCTTCCCCATAAGTTTCCTGACTTATTAATGAGACTGCCATTCTTATGATATCTAGAATGGCATTCATTGGCCCAGTGTAACCCTTTCTGGCATGTCAGACACACACAAGTTGGTATTGATCTATTATTGCTGCTACATGGAGCTCTCACACTAGTTTTGGCTCAGCAATCTTTTGGAGCAGATGGCATAACAGCTGCTGGAAAAGTTCCATAAGTTCCCTTTTTCTTTCCTTCCCTTTTATTAGACATGAGTTTATCTGTTTTGGGCTGTTCATGAATTTTTTCATATATATTTTCATTAAAATCAACATCAGTTCATTCTGCTATTGGTCCAGCAATAGCAGTATCCTGTTTAACATCTTCATTTTCATCTGATTGTAATGGTTCAAGAGCAACAGAAATAAGACTACACAAAGACCATACATGTATGGGAATTATCTTTCTCTTTTGATAAACCCTTTTTAAGGCTTTAATGACTAACTTTCATTGTTTCAGATTTAAAATATCCCACCCTTGTGGCTGAAACCAATAACAATGTTTCTATATGAGAGAAAAAATTTCCTCAAAAGCTGAGGATTTAATAATTACACTGGTGCTTTTTAATAAAGTTTTTAACACTCTAGAGTACTCTTCAAAGTTCCACCACTAATTCCCCATTTCCCTGATGATCCCAAGGATGTAACTTACCTTATTTTTTTTTAAACTGCTCATCAGGAGCTCCTTGGTCCACTGTGCACTGACTGAAAGAAAAATTGCATTTCAGGTCCCTGTTCGGGCACCAAATGTTGATGTTCTAGAACTGGGTCTGTGAAAATGGTGCTGTGGATGAAAAAAGATGAGAAAGAAGTAAATGGGGTTAGGGGACCCTCTATCCAAAGGGAAGAAAGTACTGTTGCATAAAGCATTGTGGCTTTTATTTAGCTTTAGAACAAAGAAAATATGTGTGTGCATGTGCAAATGCAATAGATACATGATGGGCTACATGTTAATAAAGTCAGCAAGACTTTAGGGTTAATGGTTCCGTTCTCCTTACATTCCTGCATGTAACAGACCTTGTTAATCATTATCTGACATATACTAGATACACTCCTTGAAGCATAGAATGCTTCTCCACCAGTCTCCTACAAGATCTTATCTTAGTGTTTTGAGACTAGACATACCGGTTCCACATATACCAAGGCAGCCTGCTTTCTGTCAGTAATCATGGCCTTTAATTGAACTCCTTCATGTATATAATGTTGTTATATGCACAGGTAAGAATTGTACATTTCAGTAAAAAATATTTTTACAAATAGAGGTTGCTGGTAGTCATACATGAAAGTTTTGGATTTGCCTAATTCTGTATTCAGTGCTTCAGACTGGACCATGCATGCTTGAGGCCTGTGAGTCACTCCTATGCTTGATATCTGGGGAAGAGTCATATAGGGCTCTGTGTCCTTGTTCAGCCTATAGATGTTTTTTCCCCACTTGGTGGTGGGCAGGGGCATCTGCATGTCATTGGGAAAGAGTTAGGTTGTGGATTTGAATCGGGTTGTCATGAGGAATTTTGTCTGTTTGCTGTCAGGCTTCCTTCTTACTTTCATTTTATTTCAAATACTTTCAAACTAGTAGAATGTGAAAGAGCAGCAGCAATTTCCATATGGGTAACCACATCAGAATCCCTATATATATGAGAAAAACTCAAAGAATTTGAGACTAATCAGAAGTGCTTTCTGTGACAGAAAATCTAGAGCTGGTTATCAATAGAGAAAAGATTCATGATATACTTCACAATGATCTCCTCTAAATTACTGAATCAAAAGTGGGTTTATTCAAGATGAAAAACAGAGAAAACCATTTGGAACTAGCTTATCATTATTGCCCATTACTGTAGTTACTATTATTTAATTAATATAAAAAATTGTGCAGAAATTTTTGAACCAATTGCATTCACCAGTAAATGAAATCATTGAGGCCTCTCATGTTTAGAAAGTGTACTTTTCAAAGATTCTAACCAATTCCTTACATTTTATAATAATGGTTATATTTTGACTAATGCACTCATTCTTAGGGAAAAAAATTATAATAAAACAATATTAGATATTTTAAGAGTCATTTTCAAAATTTTTAAGTTGTCAAGTATTTTAAAAATGGATTTTCTATTTGAAAGGCATCCAATATGTGCCAAGAAAATATCATCAAAATCTTTCTCCTTAGTAGAGTCCATATAACACATTTAATGTAATTTTCTCCAACCCCTGCTATTATTATTTTTTGAAGTATATTTTTATTACAAAACATGAACTTAGAAAGAAAAAATATCATGAATATTGTAAGACTCCACATACAACAGCCTTCCATCAACACACCACAACATCATGGAAGCTTTGTTACAAATTATGAGATATCATCAGACTATGACCACTAAGCATGGTCCATAGCAGATACTTGGCACACATTGTCCATTGTCTTCCACTTTCAACGTGTAAGGCTTGGTGTGGATTCTGCCTGTTTTTCATGGCTTCTCATTTGTTTATTACTTTCCCCCCATAATCATGAGTTTGATTTTGGTTTACTTCTAATACATGTACATGTGGACCACTACCTCAAAACATCTTTAGAGTATTGCATCCCTGTTTCTCAGAAGAGTCTTTTAAATTTCATTCCTGCATGTTCTATTCAGCCTGGACTTCAATATAGGTGAATTCTATTTTAATAATCCCTCCCACCTCCCTCCCTGACCCCCAGACCCAATACAATGGACAGCGGATATATTCAAGCCACACTCTCTGGGATCCCCACAGTGGAGAAAGGGCAAGCCAAATCACCATGGGGGACAAAAAACACCACCGGGCGGTCACATTTCCCTGGACCTGCCAAGTCAAGGTGGAGCCTTTTCCTACCACTTTCAGCATGCTCTTCAGGGAGAAAATTTAGAACCAAGGGCCTGCAGAATAATTTAGCATTCCTGGAAAAGATTTTTCATCCCTGGGCAGACAAGGCTATATCTGGTGTCACATGGGTTTCGATAGATTGTCTCATCAATGAGGTGTAAACATTTTCTTATTTTTGTGGTCATACTAAGTTGACCATTGACTGACTGAGATCCTAGGGGCTCCTTTTTCAAACATGGGGGTTTTTCTAGTCACCTCATTAGGATTCATTACTTGTTAAATTCGCTCTCTTCTGAGACTGCCTCTGACTGCTTGTTTTTTTTTTTTTTTAATCCCTTGAGAGCAGTCTGGACCAAGCATAAGAGCTGTGCTAGCCATATTCCAGGTAGACTTATAAATAGCAAAAATCCATTCTTTTGAGCAAGCAGAGAAGGCTCTATTGACCTTATCCATGATCTGTGATAGACTTCTGGAGGTTTCTCTCCATTTTCCTTCTCTATCATTCCCTCCACTCCCACCCTTATTCTTTGGTTGCTTGCTCTGATGCCTCTTGAAAGAGTGGTGTGATGGTCAGGAATTTTTAAATTTCTTCATAGAAAATAAAGACCTGTTTTCAATTGACTCAGGACTGCAAAAGAGATATATTTCTGGTACATCACATTATTGTGTGCATTCTTATGCATATTCATTAATTAAAAGAGTCCGTCTGGGTACATAATATTTTCCCTGGAGGACTGTGAAAAAGATTTTGAGATTTATTGACCTTCAACTATTGGAGTTGGCCCATTGTTACTGGCACTGATTCATTCCAATCAGATGTGAATGCTTCCCAAATAGGAATATGATAATCCAGAATTAAATATGGTATAAATGAAAATAAATTCACTAAACCAGTCATATGTCTCATTTCAGAGAGTATTGGATCCAATAGTTAGGCATGTAATATACAAAGAAGTATTATGTTATCATTGATTTCAATTATGTCTGAATTATTATTCACATTTAAATTTTTCTTCCACTTTGATGTATTTCTTAGTATGGATTCTTTTAAAACTAACCTGGCTTTTCACTTTCTTTTCATTTTTTTTTTTTTTTTTGAATACATTTTTATTCTTTTAGGTATGTAACATCAGGTAGGGTTCATCTGGAAAATATTTATTCACAAAATGATTTACAATTCTGAAATAAGCCACATTATTAATACCCCCAATCCTGTCAGACAGATCATTAATTTTTGGGAGGTTTTCCAGCTCATGTATGGGAGAAAATTTTCCCAAAGTTTATTTTTCTCTTGAAAAAAATTTCATCTTGATTTTCATAGCTTTTTTTCATTATATTCATGTTATTTTTATAGTAATTGGTTTATTGAAAAATCTCACAAATAATAATTTTTGTATATCCCTCAATTTTTTCATCTTTAACACTTTATATTCCACTCTTTCTTATTACTATTCTGTCTAAAGGGTCAATCCATTATTGAATGTGGTGTATTGAATTCTCCTATTAGTCAATTTCTCCTTTTAATTTGTCAATATTTGCTTCATTTATTTTGTAGCTCTTTGTATATATGTGTGTGTGTGTGTATGTGTGTATTTATTTATAAATATAAATACCAGAAATCTTTTGGCTTTTATAAAGGGTATTTATTTGGGATAGAAGCTTACAGTTACCAGACATAAAGTGTAAGTTACTTCCTTCACCAAATTCTGTTGCCATATTTTGGAACAAGGTTCCTGCCAATGTCTGCAAAGGTTTAGGCTTACTGACTTCCTCTCTTCTGAGGGATTGTTTCTCTCTGGGCTCAGTTACTCTGCTGTATCCACAAGGCCAGCTCTAGACTATCAAGCTAACTGATCATCTCTCTTTCTGGAGCCTCTGCTGTGTGTAATAGAACTTTCTTTCCTACCTCACATATCGGCTTCTCGATGTGTTTACTTTCTGGGCTCCAGGATCAAAACTCTATCCTTCTCTTCTGCCATACCATTTTCTCATGAGTCTCTGCCCACCAAGTGGCCCAAGACTCATCCTCTTACTTATGTGGCCCAAACAAAGCCTTAGTCATTATTTAAATCAAGTAAAGGTGAAATATCTAAATCCAATCAAATCTAATATGCCTAAAGGGGCAGACCAGTTTACAAATATAATCCAATATCTATTTCTGGAATTCATAATAATGCCAAACTGCTACACTCTAATTGCTGATGGATTTGGCAAGGTTGGTAAATGGTTGGGTGTCAGTCTGGTTCTGAGTGAAAATTTAACCATGGAATATCTAGTGGAATAATTTTGAAAGGACCAAAAGCCATAATTCTCCACTTCTGCATATCCACAGCCTGCATTCCATGTTCATGCTAAGGGGTTTGGGATGTAGGCCATGGCCTTGTGTCTCAGAACTTTGAATTTAGGGGAAATATGGGATAAATATATCATGATCCATTTCTACTCAGTTTGGCCTTCTGCTGCTGGCAGTGAATTCATGTATGAGTAACTTGCCATCAGGGAATAAAAGCAATATCTTTGAGTTGTAAAAGATTAAAACATGTATTATAATGTACTAGGTGTATTCTTTTCCTGGGAATGATATATTTTGATCTTTTGCAAACATGCCTTTTGTGCTTTGCACTCAGTCTTATCTATTTTTATTTTCTGAATGGATGTTTAGGAATTCTTTATATGAAAAGTAATTGCTGGTTTAAAACAGACCATTTTAATAAAGTAAATATATTTTTTTTACAAAAATCCTATTTTTCTATCATGTAAATAATTGTTAGGTAGCAGATTTTTAATGAAGAATTATTTCATTTAAAAGAGTCTGTATCCGTTTGTGTGAAAGGAACCCAAAGAGGGTTCACATTTGCTTTAAAGCATATGCTATGACCCTTTCCCTTTTACGACACTGCTATTTTTCTTTTATTGGAGAAATAAATGTCAATATATCCATATATTACAGGGTTAATAAAATAAACTTGTCAAAAGATTCTTTTAGAGATAGCTGTAAGATCATATTTGAAGACAACCCTCTCAAAACCAGTCAACACCCTTACAAAGTTTTTGTAAGGATGTTTTGCCAGACTACTGGTATTTCCAAATGTAGATTCAGCTTTGTATGTCACGGGTGATCTGCCCTGAGACTATACAGTCATCTCCTTGCCCTACACCTTTAAAGAAATTTGTATTTTTTTCTCTAGAGTGCTCCTGAATTGGTCTCTTTGTATTTTTACAAAGTGTTGGAGCATTATATAAATGACATTACAAAAGTATCATAAGGCCTGAGTGTTTAATACTGCATTAACCTGTGCAAGGATTTTGCATTTTTTATGCATTTGTCCATTCTTTCTAACAAGATATTCTTATTAGCTAATGTTTCCTAAATTGTTTCTTGTCAAGTTTCAGTAATGCCACCTCATCCTTTCCCCTCTTTTTCCTTCCTTCCTTTCCTTTCTCTCTCTCTCTCTCTTTTTATTGAGAAGGCACCTTATCTAGTTTTAGACATTTCAAATTCCTAAAATGTGAACTGTTGTGTAGTCTGTAACTTGGCACTCAAACAGCTCTTACTGGGATTTCATGGCCTGTCTTTACCTGTACCATATGATTTTATTTCACAACAATGTCATGTAGTTGGACTGTAATCAACAGAAGATAATCTATCTAAATAATTCTGAAAAGTCTTTTCAAAAATCCTTATTTGCAGTATCAGTTCCTACCTATGATTCAGAGTCACCTCTTTCTAGATTTGGCCTCTCCTGAAAAGTTACAGTAGCTCTAATATTCACAAGGGTGATAACCTGGCCTTAATTTCTGCTAAGAATGGCTGGAACTTTTTCCCAGGATACATTTCACGGGGACAGTCACTCCCTCTCTTCCAGCTGTGAATCCTTCAGGTCATCTAGTAGAAGGAAATGAGGGCTGAGTTACCTGCAGTTCTGGTGGGATGGGTCTTCCCTCTTCAAAAGCAAACAAATGATGGGATACACGCAGAGAGACATTATACATATATATACATTATATATATATGTATATAATGTATATACATTAACTCTGTTCTGATTTCCTCTTAAATTTTGCTGATACAAGTAATTTTTTTTCAAATGAAAATAATTAATTTTTTCTTTTACTCCTCAGGAGAAAGAGAGAAAAAAGTCTATCTCAAGAGATTTCAAAGTGAGTTGGGAGGTCATTCCAAAGGTTATGGTTATGCACATCTCAGGAGAATCTCACTGGCTACCACAGTAAACAGTGCCTCAAACAGGGGTGCTCCTGTGGGCTTTAGTTACATCTAGAGCTATAGGCAGGACACAAACCCAGGAAATCAGCACCCAGTTGGTGGTCCTTACCTTAGAATATATGATAACCTATCAGATTTGTACTCATTTATAATTTTCCTATGCATTGTTCTTCTTCCCTTTTTACTTGAAGCTATAATTAGCACTAAACCCATTAACTATCTGTCCCATACACATAAATCTTCAAGGTGTTCCTATGCCTGGTGAGCCCTGAATCTCAGCAGAGTTGCAGCCAACACCTACTCTCAAGTTGAATGGACTCACTCAAGACAATTAACAGAAGAATGATGATGGACAATGTTCATCCCAAAAAGCAGAGAGCATGTACAACCTCAAGCAAGACAGTTCCATCCATCTGCTTCATGGGATCTAAACCCACTTCTCATTAAGAAGCAGAGTGAGCATCACTATACCCAAAACCTCAAGGTAGAAGACTGAACACATGTAAGGGGGAAAATGTAACTATGGACCAAACTAGACTTATTATTCTAATAATGGAAGAATTTGTATCTTTGATATAAAGACAGTGGTCAACAGAGGTTCTGAGTGGGGATAGAGGTAAGAATAGGTGTAACATGGGGCATCATTTTGGACAATGAAATTGTTCTGCATGAGGTTGTGATGACAGATACAGGCCATTATACATTTTGTCAAAACTGATAAAATTGTGTGGTGTGAAATGTAAACCATAATGTAAACTATAGACCATGGTTAGTAGAAATGCTTCAATATGTGTTCATCCACTATAACAAATGTACCACACTAATGAAAGATATTGGTAAGAGAGGAAAGTGTGGGGCAGGAAGGGGATGGAGTACAAGGAAATTTCTATATTTTTGATATATTATTCATGTATTCTAAAGCTTCTTTTAAAAGAAAGAAAAATGTCTATCTCAGGGCAATTCTAGATCCTGTTCAGGGCACAGTTTTCAGATTTTATGGTCTATAATCATAGGTAGCAATTACCTTTGAGCAAACCTGGTATTTATACCACTAATTGACATGTGTCTTGAGAGGGATAGAGATTACTGTACTTACCTTTAGTTTATGAGAGGGATGGACTGTTTAATTGGATTTATGCTCATAATTGGGTCAGTATAAACAATATATCTTTGGCTATTCACCTCTAGTCTTGGATGCAAACACATTCTTGAGAGCAGGTCCAAGAATATGGTTCTGAAAGATTATAACTGTCCTTACATGGGCAGAACTGGCAAACACAACTATTTACCTAAAGGTCAACAGCTCACAGTAAGCACACCAGCTGGAAAACAGATTACATGTGTCTTATCCTTATATTTTTATTCTTACTGAAGATGCGGTAAAGATTGTAGGGCACCTGGAGACATTTAAGAATTAAGTTTTGAGAAAGTGGATAAATAAAAATAATAAAATGATCAGACTAAATTGATTAATAGAAATCTCACAATATAATGGGAACTATTTTTTTTATGCAGGACATCTAAACAGCTTATAAAATTATCAAATAAATTGCATAGAGACATATGTACAGTCTAAAAACTAATTAACATTAAGGTAGGTTTCCCAATTTTTTAATGCTCAATGGATATTACATGAGTAATAAATAGAGTTATTTAAAATTATCATTACTTGTGTGAACAATATATGACATGATAGATATAAAGTACAAAACCAGACAAAATTATTCTATGCAATTATAATTCAGGATAACTGTTATCCTTGGGAATGGGGAGAGGTAACTAGAAGGGAGCATGAGGGGGTCATATGGGAATACTGTTCATTTGATAGTTCTTGATCTGTATCTGTATTATATTTCAAGGAGATACTTTTTCAAATTTGTGTCTTTAGTACTTCAGAATGCAATTATAAGTGAGAGGAATGAAAAAGTGAAAAAATATTCAATGCATAATGCTCTATAATTTGTGTTACTGTCACTCACTTAAAAAAAATAGACCATTTCATAAGCTTTGTCATAAGGTAACCAACTGAATGGAAACTTTTTTCTTCTTCTAAATTATATTTCACCCCAGGACTGCTTTCAACCAAGGGAATATTTAATGTTCCAATGATATCTGTACCAGTTTAATATGGTTTATAAATTCCAAAAATAAATACTGGATTTTTTCTGTAAACTGGTCTGTACCTGGGTATGATTAAATTATGATTAGGGCTTTGATTGGGCCATGTCAGTAGGATGTTGAGTCCCCAACCACCAAGGATAAAGGGAGCCCAAAATTACATAGCAGAGCAGATTAGTGAATTGGAGTTTTGATACTGGATTTTTAAGCTGTAGCCCAGGAAGTAAGCACACAAAGGAGTAGATCAGCTGAGCCTGGAGAGAATTGAGCCCTGGGGAGAGAGACAGAGCTCATCACCTGATAGGCTACATCTGGCTGTGTGGAGAGAGGCAAAGCATAGAGAGCCTCATAGTCTACAGCTGACATTGTGGAGAAACGATGGGAGCTGAGCCTAGATGAAAATGAGCCCTGGGAAGAGAAGAACCCAGGAAGCCTGAAACATGGCAGATGTCAGCAGCCATCTTGTTCCAACATATGGCAATAGAATTTGGTGAGGTAAGTAACATGCTTTATGGCTTCTACCCCAAGCAAGTACCCTTTATAAAAACCAACTGATTTCTGGTATTTTGCATCAACACCCATTTGGCTGACTAATACAGAATTTGGAACCAGAGAGTGGGGTCATTCTTTTGCAAATTCCAAAATGCTGGAAAAATTTTTTAAATGGGTAAGGGGTATTTTTTGGAGGAATTGTGAGATGCTTGATGAAAAAGGCATAAAAAGATTTGAAGGACTGTTGATAGCAATATGGATGCTAAAGAGACTTTTTGAGGCCTTAGAAGTAAATGATGAAACTATTATTTGAAACTGGAGGAAAGGCAAGCTGAGTTTAAAAGTTGCAAAGAAATTTGCAAGATTAACTCCTGGTGTTTTATGGAAGGCAAAATTTTAAAATGGTGAACGTGGTCATTTAGATGAAGAAATTTCAAGAGCAAAATCAGAGAATGTGGTTTGGCTTCTCCTTGCAGCTTATAGCAAAATGCTAGACAAGAGAGATAAGCTGAGGGCTGAACTCCTGGGCAGTAAGAAAACAGAAACTGATTCTGGAAATTATGAGCCTCTGGAAATCAAGCTTTCAGGAGATAGCACCCCATTTGAGGACTTAACTAAACTTGGAAATTGTAAATCAGGATTGAAGATGCAATTATATAGGAAAGATTTGTGGAAAGTCATAATGTCTGATGGCTTGGACCCCTGTGCCTTGCATACTAAACCAACAAGTTTTTGAAAGGGCTGTATGAACAAAACACTCATTTTGGAGTAAAAGGGATATGGAAAGGAGATATTGAAGGAGATACAACTTCTGGAGGAAAACCATGGAACTATGATCTGAAATTAAGACATCACCTTGAGCCAGAGTAGGAAACCCACCCATGTGTACAGAGAGGATGAGTTTGTGCCAGCAGCAAAAGAGGGTGGATATTCCCATCCAATGTTCTGGGAGAGTAATCCACCCCAGGGTAAAGAGATAGTGGATCACATTCCTCAAGTTTAGGGCAATTAAGGTCAGCACCCCATAGATCTGAGAGAAGTGCACCTGTCCCTCATGGATTAGGGAAGCTCAGGTGGTCAAGTCATTGCTGTGAGAGAGTTGAGCCTGTATGTCAAAGGTTAATGAGGATGTTGTCTTCACTTCACTGTACTAGAGGGGTTAAGACTGTAACCCAAAGATGGGGTAATGTATGACAATCACCCCAACACTCTTGGAGGGTGAGTTCTGGAGTTTCATTGACAACCAGATGCTTGATGAGGATGGAACCAAGAGAATGGACATTGGGCAAGCCTGTGGAAAGAGTGGGTCCCCATGTGGCCCCAAGAAGAAGAAACCATCATCTTAAGAATGACTTTCAGACTTTGAAATTGAATAAGGGATACCCTTCAGGTTTACTGAACTGTGGAGAACCCATGACTCATGTTTCCCTCCCAATTTTTCTTTATGGTAATGCAAATGTTTATCCTTTGTCCATTTGTGTATTGGAAACCAATAAATTGTTTTGTAAGTTTCAGAAGTCTACAGAAGATAAGATTTTGCCCCAAGAGAAACTGTATTTCTTTAAACTGATTGTGATGTGATTCTATACTTAGCATTGCTACTTATTTAAGGTTTTTAAAAAAATATTGTAATGTCTTTTTGGAATTCAGAGGGTGGAGTGTAGCAGTTTTATATGGTTTATGAATTCCAAAAATAGATATTGGATTATGTTTGCAAACTTTTCTGTACCTGTGCATGATTAAACTATGATTAGGGCTTTGATTGGGCCATATCAGTAAGATATTGAGGCCCCACCCTCTTGGTGAGTGGGACTCACAGATAAAACTACACAGCAGAGCACAGGAGCTAGTTGGAGTTTTGATCCCAGGAAGTAAGCAAACAGAGGAGCAGAGCAGTTGAGTCTGGAGAGAATTGAGCCCCAGGGAGAAAGACACAGTGGGTCACCTCATAGTCTACAGTTGACTTTGTGGAGAAAACAGAGGAGCTGAGTGCAGAGATAAATAAGTGCCAGGAAGAGAGGAGCTCAGGAAGCCTTAACTCTGGCAGATGTCAGCAGACATCTTGCTCCACCAAATGGCAATAGACTTTGGTGAGGAAGGTAATTTATACTTTACGGCTTTGTAAATGTAGGCTTCTACCTCAAATAAATACCTTTTATAAAATCCAACTGATTTCTGGTATTTTGCATAAGCACCCCTTTGGCTGACTAACATAATATAATAAGCAGCATATTTCAGAGGTTAACACCAAGAAGTTTGAAGAGCCATCAGGCAGAGTCAAGAGCTCATCTGTCCTGATTATGCAATTTATATCTATGCTTGATGTATATTGGTCAGATGAGGAGGACTGCAATGTAAAACATAAGGGGTGGGTGCTTTCAAATGGAGAGATTTTATAGATCCAGAATGAATGAAATCTAGCTATACTGGTTACTCTATCTGGAAACCTTGAACATATTTTCTTTTGTTATACAGATTTTACTAGACTTAATATAATTTCCACTCCTGCCTAGACTCATTCAAAATCACCACAGTCAAAACTGACTCTCCCTTCTGGGAACTCTTGTAAAACATGCAGTCAGCATCACAGACTTTAGCACTTAATTCTTCACTAGTTGTTTCTTGAAAGTTTAGTTTATTCCCCAAAGGTAGTGATAAGCTAAGAGAATAATATACTTTTTTCTATTTCTCTCACAGTATGGAGTATGATGGCCAAAACACTTGAATTGAAGATTTTGGTTCAAAATGTTGATAATTCTCCAAAAATGATGACATAGGGGTTCATTATGCAATTCTTTCTATTTTTGCATATGACTGAAAATTTCCTTGATAGCAGGATTGCCAGATTTAGGAAGTAAACATAGAAGATGTCCAATAAAATTTGAATTTCAGATAATCAATGGCTAAATTTTAATTTTAATTTTATATTATATTTAAATTATTATAATTTATTATAGTAAAGTGCCATATATTATTTTATAATATAATTAAATAACATTATTATGATAGTTTATAATATGATTTATATTATTTTCATATTATTATATGTTCCTATGGGACATAGATTTTAGAAATATTCAGTTCTTATGAGAAAATCAAATTAAACTGGGTTTTCTGTATTTTACCAAGAAATCAGGATGTCTATAAATTCAAACACATAATTGGTGATGTTTAATGGCGTAAAAGAAAAAAAATGAAAAAGTGAATGGCAGAAAAAGTGCAATGTCTTCCATAGTGTGGTCTGGTGTCACTTGCATAGGAATCCATTGTGGGCCCTGTTAAAAAGCCAGCTCCCAGTGGTCTTCTGTCCCCACCCAAGACATACCAAATCCTAATTGTTTTTTATATTTGCTAAGGGCTCCAGGTAATTCTGCTGTTATTGCTGGTAGACCTGGTGTCTATACTGTTTGATACATGAGATGATCCTTTACTTTCTTTGTAGTGGTGTTATTTGAGCTAGTTCTCTACTCTTGCTTTTCTGTCATGGACATGATGTTAGAGATATCAGTATTCTTGTTCAGTGACTCACTGCTGAAGAGTAAAAATCAAATAATGTCACAAATATTTTAGTAGCCTTTAGAACATTTAAGCTCTTTGAATGTTCATCCAGTGGTCCAGCAACTTAACTAATGATGCACATTCTACTGAATTTATTCAACATTACCAATAAAATTGTAGTTGGGAAATTTCTAATGCTCAATAGTATGTTAAGGTGAGGGCTTCCAAGATAACATTCATCCTGGTTTGATTTGGACAGTTTTGTTTTTAGCACTGAAAGACATATGTTTTGGGCTATCATTTCCAGTTGCCCCTGGGCAACCTGCCTGTAATGGATTCTTGATAGATGCGCTCATTCCACCAGATTCTGGAAGTATCAGCTTAAAGTTGATTCCATCCACAATAATTGCAATGGGGAGGTGAAAGGGAGCCTTGGTAGTGATTGGGATGGCTCTTGGTGGCCACTAGGCATTTTCCATAAAGGAAACCCAAAATTGCACCCTCTCCCCAGGGACAGCATACATGTAGTGCCCAGCGGATGCAAAGGTAGAAAGCACATCGCTGTTTCTCCATTCAGGTCATCTTTGAAGGACCATCCCAGCTCCAGCAAGTGAGTCTTGTCAAAGACATGGCCTTATTTGGGAACGAATGTGATCCTGAGAATATAGATAAAGGTGTATGCTTCAATTTTCTTAAAAGCCTTTGAAACCCTAGATGTCTTCTAAACATTCTGGTATGCAGAATTGGTCCATTCCTCCCCCACCCTGTTTTGAAAACAATATAGACCTTTTTGACATTAAAAAAAAAAAAACCCACACAACATCACCTCACAGGATCTTAACAACTCTTTCCTGGGCCATAGGGGTGGATGTGACAGGAGAGAATGGGTGGCACTGAGTGCAGCAGAGGTAAAAAGTAGTCAATATTCTTATGATTCTCTGCCAGGCAAGGAAATATCAACATCTAAGCATTGAAAA
>JAQZBX010014669.1:0-38367 GCA_029593785.1 Cabassous unicinctus
TGTTTATAACAAGCAGAGCTATTATATGAGTATGTCAGTGGTTGAAAAGGAAAGCTTAAGACCATGTATATTACTAAGAGGAAAGCTAAAAACTGTAATATAAGACTGTATACAACAGTAACACCTCATAAAAAACATGAATATGGGTGATATTTCATATAGAAGGTTGTTTTTATTCCAATGTAAATGCAATTATGTTAGAGGGAATGAAACAGAATAGCAGTTACATAGGGCAGGGGAAGCATAGGCAGAGATTGAGAGGTGATGAGTTTTTTTATTTTTGTTTATTATTATTATTATTATTGGAATAATGAAAGTGTTCTAAGAATGATTGAAGTGATGAATGCACAAATATGTGATTGCACCAAATATTGATTGTACACTTTGGATGGATTTATGCTTTATTAATATGTATCAATAAAATTGACTTGATTTGAAAAATAAGAACATACATTAGAAGTATATAACAACATATATATATTGGCTGAGTAATGAATAAAGAAACTGGAAGATAGAATATCTGAATTGAAAAGACAGAAGAGAAGGAAAATGGGTAGGGAAATTTAAAGTGTTTCAGGGAATTGAATGAGAATGTGAAATGCACAAACATATGTCACATAGATGTCCTGGAAAGCAAAGAGAAAGGAAAATTGACAGAAAGGACTTTTGAGGAATTAATTGCTGAAAATTTCCCAACCATTATGAAAGAAACAAATATGAATATGCATGAAGAAAAATGTACTGCAAACAGAATAAATCTGAATAAATCTACTCTGAGACAGCTATTATTCAGAATGTAAAATGTCAGAGAAAAGAGATAATTCTGAAAGCAGCAAGAGAAAAACAATTCATCACATATGGGGGACCCTCAATGGACTGACTAAGTGCTGATTTCTCATCAGAAAGCATGAAGGCAAGAATACAGTGGTATGATATATTTAATTAAGGTACTTAAAGGGAAAAACTGCCAACCAAAAATTCTTTATCTTGTAAACCTTTCCTACAGATTGAGGGTGAGTTTAAAGTTTTCATAGATAAAAACTGAGAGCATGTAAACAAGAGACTGGACTTATAATTGATATTAAAGGGAGTGTTGCAGCCTGAAAGGAAAAGACAGGAGACAGAGGATTTAAGAAGAGTGTAGAAATGTAGATTATTAGTAAGGGTAAATAAAAGGGTAAAAAGACAGACAATAGTAAGTTATGAGAACAGAAAGCCTAATATAAATGAATTAAGTAATGCCTTTACAGTAATAACATTGAATATTAATAGAGTACATGCTCTAATCAAAAGACACAGGCTGTCAGAGTGGATAAAAAAAATGCGAATCATCTTTTTGCTGTTCAAAAGAGACTCACATTAGATATAAGGATGCAAAAAGACTGAAAATGAAAGATTAAATAAGATTGTTCACACAAAACAGTGACCAGAAAAGGAACTTAGGTAACTGCACTAATATCAAAAAATAATAGATTTAAATTGCAAAACTGTGATATGAAATGAAAAGCTTCATTATATATTATATTATATATTAATAAAAGGAGCAATTTACCAAGAAGAAATAATAAATATTTAAGCACCTAAAATGGGTACCTAAAACAGGTACACATTAGCAAAAGTGAAAGTAGATATAGACAACTATACAATAATAGTTGGAGACTTCAATACACCACTCTCAGCATAGAAAAGAACATCTGCACAGAAGATCAGCAAGAACAGAGTGTTTGAATAATTTGGTAAATGAACTAGACCTAACACATATTTATAGAACATTAACCACCAAAACTGCAGGATATACATTTTTCTCAAGTGCTCATGTTTCTTTCTCCAGGATAGAACATATGTTAAGCCATAAATAATCTAAATAAATTTTAAAAGATTAAAATTCTACAAAGCACTTTTTTTTCATAATGAAATGAAGCAGGAATTCAAGAACAGATGGAAAAATGGAATGCTCACAAGTATATGGTGATTAAACAATATGCTCTTAAGTAATAAGTGAGTCAAATAAAAAACTGAAAAATAAATCAGTATATATTTCAAAACAAAAGATAATAAGAACACAAGATATCAAACCTATGGGATACAATGAAAGAATTGCTGCAATGGAAATTTATAACCCTCAAAGCTTTCTTTAAAAAAGAAGTAAGATTTAAAACCAAAGACCTAACTGCACACCTGGAGCAACTAGAAAAAGAACAGCAAACTATTCCCAAAGTAAGCAGAAGGAAATAATTTTAAAAATATTTGATTAGAATTAATGAGCTCAAGATAAAAAAATGAAACAAAATTGGGAATCAACAAAACCAAAAGTTGGTTCATTGAGGAGGTCAACAAAATTGACAAACCCGTTGCTAGACTCGCAAGGGAAAAGAGAGAAGATGTATATGAATAAAATCAGATATGAGAGGGAATATATTACTACTGACCCAGCAAAAATAAAAAAAGACCATAAGAAAATACTGTGAAAAATTGTATGTCATGACTCTCGGCAAATTAGATGAAATGGACAAATTTTTAGACACACATGAACAACCTAATCTGATCTCAGAAGAAAAACAAGACCTCAGCAAACAAATCACAAATAGAGAGATTGAAATGGACAACAAAAACTTCCCAAAAATACAAAGCCTGGATCAGACCAGTTCCAAGGTGAATATTTGCCATCATTCAAAGAAGATATATAATGCCAATCCTGCTCAAAATCATCAAAAGAAATTGAACAGGAGGATACACTACAAAATTCATTCTATGAAGCCAGCATTACCTTAATTCCAAAGCCAGATAAAGATGCTCTGAAAAAAAGAAAATTACAGACACATTTGCCGGACAAGTAAAGATGCAAATATCCTGAACAAATATTAATACTTGCTAATCAAATCCAAAAGCAAATTAAAAGAATTATACATCATGATCGAATGAATTTTACACCAGGCATGCAAGGGTGGTTCAAAAGAGGAAAATCAACCAGTATATAATATCTCATTGGTAAATCAAAGAATAAAAATCCCATGATCATCTCAATTGATGTGGAAAAGGCATTTGACAAAATCCAGTATCCTTTATTGAAAAAAATGCTCCAAATGATAAAAATAGAAAGAATCATTCTGAACATGATGATGGGAATATCCTATACCTAGAAAATCCTTAATAATCCACAACAATGCCACTAGAGTTAATAAATGAGTTCAGAAATTTGGACAAACATTGATATAAAGCCAGTGGACATAGAAGTTCTGCAGGGAGGGAGAGGGAAAAATAGGTGTAACATGGTGCATTTTTGGGACATTGGAATTTTTCTGCATGACATTGCAATGATGGGTACAGGCCATTATGCATTTGGTCAAACCCACAATGGATAAATTGGATCGCATCAAAATTAATCACTTTTGTGCTTCAAAGTACTTTGTCAAGAATGTGAAAAGGTATTCTACTCAATTGGAGGAAATATTTAGAAACCACATATTGGATAAATGTATGATTTTAATGTTATTTAAAGAGATAATATAACTCAAGGATAAAAAGGCAACAACCCAATTAAAAATTGTCCAATAACTTAAACAGACATATTTTCAAAGAAGAAATACAAATGGCCAAAAAGCATATGAAAATATTTTCAAAATCACTATTAGAGAATTGTAAATAAAAAGTATGATGTGATATCATTCCACATCTTCTAGAATGGCCACTATTTTTTTTAAATCAGAAAACTACAAGTGTTGGAGAGAATGTGAAGAAATAGGAACACTCCTTCACTCTTTGTGGGAATATAGAATGATGCAGCTTATGTGGAAGGAGTTTGGGGGTTCCTCAGGAGTCTAAATATAGAAATGCCATGTGATCTGGCAAAATTCTACTGGACTAGACACATTTCCCTGACAAGAATAAATTCATTAGAATTGTGTAAGCAGACCTTTACACATCGATGTTCATTGTGGTATTATTTACAATTGCTAAAAGAGTGAAAAAACACAAGTGTCCATCTACCAATGAATTGATAAACAAAATATGGTATACACATACTGTGAATACTGTTTATCTATATAAAGATATGCAATTAGGATGCTTATGAAAACATGGATGAAGCTTCAGGACATTATTTTGAGTGAAATAAACTAGACATAAAATGAGAAATATTGTACAGTCTCACTAATATGAACTAAATATGATGAATAAAATGGAGTGAAATTTTAGAGTATAGGTTATTAAGAGATAGAATGTGGGCTCAAAAGGTGGAGCTGATGTTTAATGTTTGTAGATTTTTAATAAATTTGATTGTAAATGTGTGGAAATGTATAGAGTTGATGGTAACCCATTATAGTGAGTATAACTAGCACTGCTGATTTATAAATGTGATTGTGGCTGAAAGCAGTAGCCTTGGTAGGTAAATGGCAATTGAAAGAAAACTAGAATACAATGAAGGGACTATATAAAATAATGAACTCAGTGGTGGATGAGGATTGAGGTTAATAGTACAAATACAAGAACCTTCTGCTATACAACAGGTTAAGATTATGTTGATACATGGGAAAAATATAACTAATATAAATATAAACTCTAGTTCACAGTAATGTAATATTTTTGCATGGCAAAGAAAGTACTATATCAAATCTAAGAGATAATTATAAGGGGGTTTAAAAGGATATGGGATTTTTTCTTTTGGAGTAATGAAAATGCTCTAAAATTGGCTGAAGTAATGACAGCATAACTTTGTGATTAAACCAAAAACTGCTGAGTTTATACTTTTGATAGACCATATAAGGCACGGGATCATTTAACACAGTAAACTCCTTGGTGGGTGATGGATTGTTGTTAACAGTACAAATATGAGAATGTTCTCTCAAGACCTATAAAAATATGCAATACTAATACATGGTGTTAATAATAAGATGTTTTGTTGGGAAAATACCTG
This sequence comes from Cabassous unicinctus, assembly GCA_029593785.1. Lineage (NCBI taxonomy): Eukaryota > Metazoa > Chordata > Mammalia > Cingulata > Chlamyphoridae > Cabassous > Cabassous unicinctus. The sequence continues at coordinate 4,913 of JAQZBX010014669.1, forward strand.
ATACTTTGAATAGTTTTTTCATAATGTGTAACAAATGTTCCACAATAATGCAAGGTGTTGGTAGTGGAGAGATGTATGGGATTATTGTATAGTATGCATTATTGTTTTGTAAACTCACAACTTCTCTCATCAAAGTAATGAATTAAAATGAAATTAAATAATAAAAAAATAAAATTCAAGGGCTTTCCACCACAGGCCTTGTTGAAATTTCTAAGCATCCAGTGCTGTGGGCATGATGAAATATCCCTTCTAGGGTAAAAGATAAGCAGTTGCAAAAAAGTGCCATGCCTTTTAGTGTCCTCTGGAATTTGGAGGCAACAAAGTTCCCATTTGGGTGTAGTATTTAAACCAAATTATTGAAGAACCTGTAAAGCAGTTTCCTTTGATTGGCAACCAGAGCAAGAGGGGTCTCTGCAATAGTTCTAGATTTATGTGAAAGCTGTTTGACACTTGGGCCACATGATCCAGAAAATTTTGAAGTCTGAAAAATAAGTGACAGATAGAAATGCTATTTGAAACCTTTGGTAGGCCCCTATAAGTGAATCACAGGGAAAACACTTAGGATTTTGCAACAATGCCCTACCATATTCTGCAGACAATCTCATTTTGAGAAATAGCTTTATGCCTGCTACTGGGCTTTGGTAGATACCAAATACTTAACTATGTGACAAAATGTTACCATGAGACCTCAGTTGCTCATTATGAACTGTGTTGTCTGACCCATCAAGCCATATACTTGGACAAATATATCAGCACTCCATCATCAAATGGAAGTTTCATATATGAGATTGGGCTTAAGCAGGCCCTTTAGACACTAGTACATTACTTGAGGGAGTGGTTAAAATACCCATGCCACCACTTCATGTTACATAACTCCTGTCTCCCAGCCCTCAGCTATGTCCTCTTGGTGAGTTCCTTATGATCATATCACAGATGAAGAGAAAGACATGCTGCTTTACAGACAATTATGCACAATATATGCAGGTATGTCCACAAGTGAATAATTGGAGCACTATAGCCCTTTTCTGGAATGTCCCTGAATGACTGAGGTGAAGTGAAATCCTCCGATGGGCAGAGCTTCAAGCAGTGTCCATCATTGTTTATTTTACTTGGAAGAAGAAATGGCTGGAAGTATGTTTGTATATCTGTTCTTGTGGTGTGGCCAATGGTTTGACTGGATGGTCAGGGACTTGTAAAGAACATGATTGGAAAATTAATGACAAAGATGCCTGAAGGAAAGGTATGTGAATTATCTTTTCTGAATGGACAGAGTACATGAAGACGTTCTTTATATATGAACCTCATCAGAGGTTGACTCCAGCAAAGGAAGATTTTAATAATCAAGTGGATAGGAAAGCCTGTTCTGTGGCTACCAGACTCTTTCCCCAGTTACTGCTATCACTGCAGAATGGGATCATGAACAAAGTTGCCATGGTAGTAGAGATAGAGTTATGCATTGGCTAAGCAACATGGACTTCCACTCACCAACTTTGACCTGACTATTGCCATTGTTGAGTGGCCAATCTTTCAACAGCAGAGACCAGCATTCAGCATGCAACCTGGTGGCATGTGAATTACAAAGAAAGAGACAGAGTTTAGTTTTACTATAATAAATATTTATTTGAGATATGGATTTTTGTCCCTTTGTGCAAAGTTTTACCAAAAGTCCTACCTGTGGATATACAGAACATTTTATCAACTGTAATGGTATTCTCCACAGCATAGCTTCTCATCAAGAAACCCACTACACATCAAAGAAATATAGAAATTTGCACATGTTCACGGAATTCACTGGTCTTACGAGGTTTCCCATTATCTTGAAGCGGCTGAGATGATAGAATGGTAGAATTGTCTTTTGAAGACACAATTACATGTGAATCCTCATCAAAGGATGAATTGCATGAAAATATCTTCCATGGTGAAGGCAATACTCCCCAGGATGGTGTACATGCTCTAAATTAGCATCCAATCTACAGTACTGTGTCTTTCATGGTCAGGATTCATGTTTCCATAAATCAATATATAACACATCTTATCAATTCTGTTTCTCTGGAGAAATCTGACTAATACACTAAGCAAATAAGAAGAAAGTGAATGAAATATTTAAAGTGTTAGCAAATAGCTTATAATTCTGTATCCAGTCACATCATCTTTCAAAACTCTAATAGAATTTAAGACATTCTCAGACAAACAAAACCTAAGAGAGTTCATCACTAAAAACTTGCTAATCAATAATGTTAAAATAAGTTCTGAAACTTGGATCAGCAAAAAATTAAGAGAATGAATAAATTAAGGTAAAATAAATTATTTGATATTTTTCTTAATTGTTACAAAATATAATTGGTTAAATTAATAATTGTAGCAAAGAATTATGTGATATAGCATATGGATGAATGAATTACTTCACAGTAAATGGGAGACAGGATTCTGGAATACCCTGTTGTCAGGTAACCTCAATAAATGTAAAATGGTAGTGTTGTTTGAAGTTGGACTTTTGTTTATTTAAATATATGTTGGAAAGACTAGTGAAACTCTAAAAATTATTTAAAATAAATATAATGGATATACCAAGAGACAAATTAAAATAGAATTTTATAAAATGCTCATTTCAAAAGAATCTTGAATTATATATCATGATCAAATGGATTAACCTCGCATAAAATGGTGACTCAATGAAAGAAAATCAGTAGGTATCACATACAACATTAACAAAACAAATGAAAAAAAAAAGATCATCTCAATTTATGCAGAAAAGGTATTTGACAAAATACAGCATCCTTCCTTGACCAAAACATCTAGAAAAGTAGGAATATTAGGAAACTTCCTCAACATAATGAAAGGCATCTATGAAAAACCCACAGCTAATATCATACTTAATGGTGAAATACTAACAACTTTTGCTTTAAGATGAGAAGCAAGACAAGGATTCTTAATGTTTCCACTGTTAGCCAGTCTTGCACTGGAAAATCCAGGAAGAGAAAGAAATATTGGAAAGGAAGAATTAAACATTCCCTATTTGCAGATGACATGATCCAATATACAGAAAACCATGAAAAACCCACAACAAATTTCCTAAAGCTAATACATGAATTCAGAAAAATGATAAGAGTACAGATCAACACCACAAATCAGTAGTATTTCTTTTCAAAATCAATAAACAATTGTAATAGAAATTGTGAACAAATTTCTATTCATAATAGAAATTAAAATAATCAAATATCAAGGAATAAATCTATCCAAGCATTTAAAGAATTTCTATGAAGAAAACTACAAAGCATTGTTAAAAGAAATCAAATAATACATAAGTAAGTTGAAGGATATTCCCTGTACATGGAGTGGAAGTGTAAATATCATAAAGAAGTCAATACTTCCTAAGGATATTTATAGATTCAATGTAATTCCAATAAGAATTCCAAAACACTTTCTTTGCAGAAATTGAACAGCCAATCATCAAATTCCTATGGAAGGGTAAAGGACGCTGAATATCTAAAACCATTTTGAAAGACAAGAATGAAGTTTGAGAACTCACAGTTCTTATTCTGAAAACTTGTTACAAAGCCACGTTAATCAAAGTAGCATGGTTCTGGCACAAGGGTGAGCATATAGACAAATGTAATTGAAATGAGAGCTCAGAAATCAACTCTTACCTCTATGACCAACTGATTTTTGATAAAGGGGCAAAGACCAGTCAATTAAGGATGGATAGTCTTTTAAATAAATTGTGCTGGGGAAAGTGGAACTACATGTGTAAAAGAAAAAAATGAGGATCCCCCTACTTCACACCTTATACAAAAATCAACTCAAAATGGCTCAAAACCCTAAATATTAGAGCAAGAACTATCAAACATTAAGAAGAAAATGCAGAGAAGCGTCTTTAGGATTTTGTGCTAAGCAATGACTTCCTAAGATTTTATATCCAAAACAAAGCAACAACAAAAAAATTGATAATGAGACCTCATGAACATTAAAAAATTTGTTCTTCAAATGACTTTATCAATAAAATAAAATGGCAATTTATACAATGGTGGAGAAAATATTTGGAGATCACATATCCAAGAAAAGATTAATACCCAGAATATATAAAGACATCCTTAAACTTAACAACAAAATAGCAAACAATGTAATATAAAGATAGTCAAATGATTTGAATAGACATTTCTCCAAAGAAGATACACAAATTGCCAGAAAGCGCATGAAAAGATGTTCAACATCATTTAGCCATCAGGGAAATGCAAATCAAAACCACAATGAGATACTATTTCAAAACCATTAGAATGGCTACTATAAGAACAGAAAATAACAAGTGTTGGAAAGGATGTGGAGAAATAGGAACATTCACTCATTTCTGGTGGGAATATAAAATGGTGCTATATAGCCATGTGGATTGTGGATTACGGATTGACAATTCCTTAGATAACTAAGTATAGAACTACTCTATGACCTGGCCATCCCACTACTCAGTATATACCCCATAGAAATGAAGGCAGAGACTTGAATGGAACATGTATTTGCACATTTATATTCATAACGGCATTATTCACAATTGGCAAGAGATGGAAGTAACCCAAGTGTTCAACAACTGATAAATGGATTAAAATATGTGATATATACATGCAATGGAATATTTTTCATCCATGGAAAATGAATGAACTTCTAATACATGCAAGCTGTATGAAACTTGAAAAAGTCCTGTTGAGTAAAATATACCAGATGCAAAAGGGCAAATATTGAATGATCTCACTGGTAGGAAATACTTAGAATAAGCAAAGACAAAGGCTCTGCATCTAGAAAATATATTACCATGAGTTGGGGTGGGAAAAGTTATAAGAATTTAAGGCCTATAAAATGTACAAATTTTCTATTTGGAATGATGGAGTTTTGGTAATGGATAGTGGAGATGGTAGCACAACACTGTGAGCATAATTAACAGAACAGAAATATATATCTGAATGTAGTTAAAAGCAAAAATGTTTTTTTGCCTATATTGCACTAGATTAGAAATTTTAAAACCAACAACAATATGGAAATGCACAACACAAATGGTGAACTCTAAGTTAAACCATAGACTACAGTTAATAGTACAATTATAAAAATGTGCTCTCCTTAAATGTAACAAATATATTACACCAATGCAGAGTGTTAATAATAGGGTACTGTATGGGAATCCTGTATTTTATGCATCATTGATTGTTACATAAAACCATAATTTCTCTAATGAAAATCGCATACTGTATGCTCTCAGTTATATAACATTCTTGATATCACAAAATAATAGCAACAGAGGACACATTTGTGGTTACCAGATGGTAAGGAGGTGTTGGGGATACGATATATGAAATTATTTAAAGGCAGCCTGAAGGAGCCTTGTGGTATTGGGTGTATTCTCTATCTTGACTTTAACATTGCCAGTATCTTGGTGTTAATATTGCACTAAGGTTTATTTAAATGTTTTCAGTGTGGAGATTGATTACCTGGTATATAGAATCTCAAAACTGCATGTTAATCTAAAATTATCTCAAAATAAAATGTTTAATTAAAAACAACAAAAAGACAACCAGAAAGATTGCTGCAGAGTGAGGAGCTCTGAGAATCAGAGCTCTTGCTACGGGGCAGTTGGTGATCACCCAGAGCTATCTAGAGCACTTGTCTGGGGCCTCCAGGAGACCAGAAGTGCATCCTACAACATCATTGAAAGAACAGAAGGAGAAGACTGCCCATGAACAGAGAAGATTCATAAGTAGAGCACTCCACATCACGGAGGCCAGTGCCAATTCTCCACTGAAGGCACAACCCATCTCAGGAGCTGTTCCATGGCTGTAATTGAAAGCTCCATTTCTGAAAAACGGGGGAGGAAGGGATGGTTGGGCACCAACTTTGGCCACTCATTAGTAAATTCAGTGGGCCAAAGTATAATCCTAAGAAAAGCTTAAGTTTGAGCATGTCCAAATCAAAAGGAGACAGGTAGCCACCATTTTGACAGCACCCCCAGCATGAGGGGAAGCCGGGCTGACTGAAAAATCACAGTGAAGATAGAGACTGGTTTCTTTAACCCAGATTGGCTTGCAGCATTGGCCTAGGCTTCAGCCCCACCTCTAGCAGGGAGGAAGCTGACGGACCCTGCACCAGCCTATCCAGGTAACTGCAGGTACATTTAGCTGGCACAGCCAGAATAATTAGAAGTCTACTGGGACAACTGCAGTTATCTTGGATCTGCACTGCACAGACTGCTGCCTACATATGCAGCTCCATCCCAGCCCCAGGCAGGGGAGAAAGGGGCATGAAGCTTTATCAGTCTCTCTGGGCAACTACAGTCTAGACATGCATAAGTTGGATTATTTCACACAGCCGTGGCTCTGTCCCTACCCATGGCAAAGGAGAAAGTTGGGAGCAGCTTCATTCGTCCTTGGGGCAATGAGGGCAGCTTGAGCCTCCACAGTTTATAGCACCAACTACATCCTTGGCTCCTACTACACAACCAGCAAGGGAGAAGGGCAGGAGGCCCTAAACTAAAGAGAAAACCTGCACCCAGAATAAATAATTTAGTAAGCCAAATGCCAAGTCACCAAAAAAAAAAATTACAATCCACACCAAGAAACAGGAAGATATGGCCCAGTTAAAGGAACAAGATAAGCTGCCAGATGACATAAAGGGTTTGAGACAACTAATCATAGATATTCAAACAAATTTCTTTAATAAATTCAATGAGATGCCTAAAGAAATTACAGATATTAAGAAGACATTGGATGAGCACAAAGAAGAATTTGAAAGTATACATAGAAAAAGAGCATATCTTATGGGAAGGAAAGATGCAGTAAATGAAATTAAAAATACACTGGAATCATATAATAGCAGATTTGAGGAGGCAGAAGAAAGGATTGGTGAGCTTGAAGAAATGGCCTCTGAAAGTGACCATATAAAAGAACAGATGAAGAAAAGGTTGGAAAAACTTGAACAAGTTCTCAGGGAACTAAAGGACAGCAAGAGACATGCAAACATATATGTCATGGGTGTCCCAGAAGGAGAAGAGAAGGGAAATGAACAGAAGGAATATTTGAAGAAATAATAATAGAAAATTCCCCAACCCTGTTGAAGGACATAGGTATCCATGTCCAAGAAGCACAACGTACTCCCATCCAAAAAAATTCTAATAGACCAACTCCAAGAGACATACTAATCATAATGCCCAATGCCAAAGACAAAGAAAGAATTCTGAGAGCAGCAAGAGAAAAGCAAAGCATAATGTATAAAAGATACCCAATAAGATTAAGTGCTGATTTCTCAACCAGAAACCATGGAGTCAAGAAGACAGTGGTATGATATATTTAAGATACTGCAAGAGAAAAGCTGCCACCCAGGAATCTTACATCCGGTAAGATTTTCTTTCAAAAATGAGGGTGAGTTTAGAATATTCACAGATAAACAGAAACTGAGAGAGTTTGTAACCGAGAGATCTGCTTTGCAGGAAATACTAAAGGGTGTGCTACACCCTGAAAAGTAAAGACAGGAGAGAGAGGCCTGGAAGAGAATCTAGAAATGAAGAATATATCAATAAAAGTAACTAAAATTGTCAAAAGAGGAGTGAAAATAAAATATGTCAAATAAAACCTAAGTATTCAGGCATCAACTTAGCCAATGATTTAAAGTATTTGTATTCAGAAAACTACAACTCATTGTTAAAAGAAATAAAAAAATGACCTAAATAATAGGAAGAATATTCCATGCTCGTGGATTGAAAGACTAAGTATCATTAAGATGTCAACTCTACTCAAATTTATATACAGATTCAATGCAATCCTGACAAAAATTTCCATTTTTAAATAAATGTAAAACATGATTATCAAATTTATTTGGAAGGATAAGGGATCCTGAATAGCCAGCAACATCTTAAAAGGGAACAGTGAAGTTTGAAGACTCTCATTTCCAGACTTTAAGTTGTATTATCCAGTCACAGTGAGAAAAACAGCATGGTACTGGCATAAAGGCATACACATAGACCAATGGAACCAAATAGATGGTTAAAAAACAGACCCTCACATCTATGGTCAAGTGATTTTTGACTAGCCTGTCAAACCCACCCACCTTGGGCAGAACAGTCCATTCAACAAATGGTGATGAGAAAATTGGATATCCATAGCAAAAGAAGGAAAGAGGACCTCTATCTCACACCCTATAAAAAAATAACTCAAAATGAAGCAAATAACTTAAATATAAAAGCAAGAACCATAAAACTTTTAGAGGACAATGTAGAAAAATATCTTCAAGACCTGGTGGTAGGTGGTAGATTCTTAAAAGAGATAAGAGGAGGACTGAGGGGGACTACTGATATTTAATGTATGTAGAAGTTTCAATTAGCTTTACTGTAAAAGTGTGGAAATGTAGAGTTGATGGTAACGCATAGTAGTGAGTAACAGCTGGTTTATAAATAGGGATGTGGCTGAAAATGGTAATCTAGGGATGTAAATGCCAATTGACAGAAAGTAAGAAAATAATGTAGGGACAGAGTAACACAGTAAACCCAGAGGTGGGTGAGAATAGTGGTTGATGTTACAGATGCAAGAGCATTCTTTGTGAGCTAGAGCAGATGTACATCAGTATTGCAGAGTGGTGGGAATGTGGAGAAGCATGGGAAAAATACAACTGGAGTGACCTATGGAGTGTGGTTAACAATAATAACGTAATATTCTTGCATCTATGCCAAAGATGTACTGTGTTGATAATAGAGACTATGAAAAAATTGTGTCAAATATACGCTGTGGACCTGGTAATAGTTGGATGATATTATCTCATAATTTGTAACAAATATTCCACCAGGGAGTGGTGTGTTGATAGAGGGGTGTTGTTTGGGAATTCTGCACATGTGCATGATTGTTTTGTAAGTTTAAAAGTTATTTCATAAAAATATATTTAAAAAATAATAATAGGGTGGGTTGGGGGAAAAATACACCAAATGTAAGATAAGGACTATACTTAGTAGTAAGATTTTGACAATATTCTTTCATAATTTGTAACAAATGTCTCATGACAATCAAGGTGTTGGTGCAGGGTTGGTGTATGTGACCCATGTGATGTTATGAATATTGGCTTTTTTAAGTTCACAACTTTTACTATACACTTATTGTTTATGTATGTTCATGTAAAAATTATATAAAAAATAATTATAAGCTGGGTTGGGGAAAATGATTTGGTTTGTAGTAATATTTTGAGGATGCTCTTTAATCATTAGTTAAAAATGTTTCACAGCAATGCAAAGTATTGGAGGTAGGGTGAGGTATGAGAGCCCGGTATGATGTTATGTATGATTGTTTTGCAAGTTCACAACTATTACTATACACTTATTGTTTATCTATGTTCATGTATGGTTGATACTCTTCAAAAATTAACAAAAATTTAAAAAAAATAATAGTACTTGCCTCATAGAGTTGGTTTGAGGTTTACTTGAGATAATCCATGCCAAAGTGTCTGGTACTTAGTAATTGCAGAATAAATGATGGTGGCTCTTTTAAAAAAGTTAATTATTGAATTTTTCCAATACTTTTAGCCAAAATATATTTCTTAATTTGCCTTCAAACTTTCATATCAATTGTGGGCAGGAAATTCTCTTTACTAAAATATTGGTTTAAAGGGTTATTATCAATAATTAAATATTGTCATCCTGAGCAAATTTACCTAACTGGTTGTTTTTCTTTGCAATTGTTTGAATAATTGTAAACTAGTAAAAATTTTCATTATTTTTTCTGCATATGTGATTATTTTTGAGAATTGAAATTTCCTTCATTATGTTTTAAGGCCTATGAATATTCTTCCATAGCTCCAAGCTTCTTTCTCTGATCTCTCAGCTCTACCTTCTAATGTATTGGTTTCACCCACTGAACTCTTGATTCCACCCTTATTCTTTTTTTTCTTTTCATTAATTTAGCACATTTGAGGCATTGTTATCAGCCTGCTTACTGATCATGTAATTTGGGAAGTTCAAAAGCTTTCTTTTATTCCATGATGTCTCTTTCTTTTTCAGTCCAAGCTGACAGTATTTCCCCTCTTCAAAAATTCTCAAGAACCTGCAAAAATTGCATGGAATTTACAAGGATTCACACCATTAGGACAAAGGAAAATTCACAGATTTATGAATTTATTTATTTAATTTTAGCTAATCCATTAACTACTCCTAAGAGAGCTGTTCAACTTCTTAGATGCCCTCTATTTTAATTGAGGATATACATAAAAATATCCTCACTGATCTGTAATTGAATTTGCTGATATTTTGATATTGCTGTGATTTAAAAAAGTATAGGACAGCCACACCCTGAGGCTTTTCTCTCTGCCACAATTTTGGGAGTTGTTTCTGAATTGTATATTTTTCTATCTGCATAGAATGAAGTTTTACCATATCATCAAGTTCTGTTTCTCTTTTGTTTAAAATCCCTTTCCAACATTTTACTCTCATCTCACATTTTACTATAAGCATTAAATAGAAACCTGGATGGAAATCTTCACTAAATTTCCAAGTTAATCATATGTAAGTTCTGCTTCCTATATTAACTGTAGGACATAATTTTGCTAAGCTTCTGCCATTATATATCAAGGATCCCACTACTTCCAGTATCCAATAACATGTTCTTCATTTCCTCCTCACCAGCAGCATTCTTCAAGTCCATATTTCCATACTGTGTTCACAGTGCTTTACACTTTTTCTAAGGTGACTGCTCCTCACTCCCCTTGGAGCCACCACCAGCAGCAAATTCAATGTATAGTTTAAACAAAAAGTCTGTTCAAGAAAATCAAGGCTTATCCTGTCATGTTCCCAAACATTATCCCAGCATCTGCTCGCTGCCCAATTCCCAAGCCACTTCCATAGTTTTACGTATTTTTACAGTGGCACTCCACATCCAGGTGCCAAAATCTGTATTGGTTATCTATCACAGTCCCAACAAATTACCACAGATTCTGCAGCTTTGAACAACACCCATTAATTTTTTCACAGGTCATAATTCTGGCAAGGCACATTTGTGTCCTCTTGGATAAGTCTCTTAAGGCCAAAATCAAGTTGTCAGTTCATCAAATCCCCATCGTGTTGCAAATCTCTGACATCTTTCTCTGCCATCAACTTTGAAAAAAATACTGATTTGGCACATCCAGATAAGCTCAGTACCTTACAATTTACTGCTTTGGGTATTTTATTACATATGTAAAATCCCTACTCAATAGTACTGAGATTAGTGGTATTTGATTAAATAATCAATACATGGGAATCTTAGGGGGAAAGAGGTTGCTACCACAGTATAATATAAGCTGTAACATTTTCTCAGTTTGTATCTAAGCTTTTATTTTGGTGGTGGTGGTTGGATTTTATTATTTTGTTTTTATTAATAAAGTTTATTAATAAATGGGCAAGGAATAGCATGAATGATACTTGAAACATTATATCAGGTTAAGTAAACCAAACACAGAAGGATGAATATTATATAATTTCACTTAGAGAAAACAATTAGATTATGAAAATTCATAAAGCCAGAAACTGGAATCCAGGTTAATAGGGGCTAGGTGGAGGTGGTGAATGGGGATTTATGGTTAATTCTTACAGAGTACTTATTTATGTTAATGGAAAAGTTTTGGTAATGAATGTTGTTGATGGTAACACCACATTGTAAATTCAATTAACACCCCTGAATTGAAAGTAGATAAAACGGGAAATTTTAGGTTCAATATATACTACCAGAATTTTTAAAATAGACATAAAACTATTTAATAATATAGCTATAATAATATTTGTTCTTCAATAGTAGCAAATGTGCCACACCACTGCAAAATGATAATAATAGGGAAAATATTAGTTAAGTTTCTTTTATGAATGGGAAGGTTTATATGAGAATTCTGTAGTTTATCATGAACTGATAAAAATTGGTTGAGCATGATTTTTCTGTAAAACTACAACTGCTTTAATTGAAATACATAAAATATAAATGGATAATTTTAATTTCAATTTTACTACATAGTTGAGTATGATTTTGTGTTCTTTGTGTCAATTGACAAATAGCTATTAAATATTAGTCATTTTTATAAGTTCATTTTATCCACAAATGGTGAGTTATTCCAATAACTTTGTATTACCAAGTTTTCAAAATCATTTTCAATGTTGCCTTTAACTTTAAATAAGTATGTGAGTAAATATAAATTTTTAGTAAACTTTCTTTTCTTATCTGTAGATTGCTTGGGATATTCTAGAAAGAAGAACAAACATGTTGAAATACATGAAATTGGCCTTTTGTTGGTCAGAGAAGTAAAATGTCACTAGGATTTTGTGGTTTAAAATAATGTCATGTTTTATGATATCTAAGGCAAAGTTTACATTGTTATATTTTGTTATTTCTTTAAAGTCATAGCCATCTTATGATTTTGTCCTCCCTCTACTTCGACAGAAATTGAGTATATTTTAGTTTCAAAGTAAAATTTTGCTTCATATAGATTGTGATCAAATTAATTTATTGAAATATCCATTAAATTTAATCACTCAAAATCATAATGTATTTTTCCATCTTTGGTAACTAAAATTTATTCTGTTTCACATAGTTTGGATTCATTTTTCCTCATGGAGTATATACATATTTAGAAAAGAAATCTTTTTTTATTCACTTACTTTTTCATTATGAGAACAAAGTTGCATGTGGTTGACTCTTTTACCATGCTTCTTTGGAGTTACATCTATATAATCATTGCATCCTACAGTGCAAATGAGGCTGTTTGAATGTATATGATATTACTTTGTTTACAAAGGCTACAAACACATCAATGAGAGGTGGAAGATTTTTGGCATAATCAATAAACTCTTTTGTTTGCAAAAATTATGCTATTCATTCTTTTTATCTGTAATTCATGATCGTTCACTTTGTCCAACAAAAGAAATAATTCCAAAATGATTGTCAGAATTCTCAGTTGGGAGAAACTAGCTACCACCAGAAGAGTTTGTAACATTTTAAATATTTAATTCATTTTCTGTGGTTCTTCTTATATAAAGTCAATAGCACAGAATGAGGCTCTGATGAAGGGGAAAAGTCCTGGCCAGGTGGGGAGCCTACTATGACAAGTTCTTCCTTGAATCTGGCTATTTTGCTTATTTGTCTATTTATGTGTTTGTTTTGTCAACTGCTAATGGTCCAGAGTAGCCTATGCAAACGGATAATACATCCATTAAAGAGTCAATGAGAAGAAGAAAGCAAGGTGGCATTAGTTTAATTGGATGCTCACCATCTCTCTTGCAAAGACAGCTGATTGGGGACAAGATCCTGCCCAAGTGAGCTGGACTGGGAGCCCAAGGAGCAGAGGCTTTGGGCATCGATCTGGAGGGAGCTGGATAGGGAGATAGATTGCTCAAGATGAAACTGTGAGTTTTTAGCACCATTCCTGGAAAACACAGACAGCTAAGCCTCACCCTCAGGGCAGAGGGACAGGGTGAGCCCCGACTCCCACCAGCCACCCAGTAAGAGGGAGCATTCTCCGAGAATGGGAGGTCCTGGCAAAGAGTGGAGAAGGGTTTCCTTTTTGTGGGTTTGTTTGCCTGGAGCCCCTTAGAGCTTTTGGGGGCACCCCAGCCAGCTTGAAGTGGCACCAGGCTGAGGGTAGAAGTGAATCTGCTGAGGAAGCCTGATTTACCTAACCACCCTGAGAAACAGAGGCTTGGCATGAGAGAGGGTGGAATCAGCCAATTTAATAGTTCCACCCTGAGGAGTATCAGAATTTCAACTCCCCTTAGGGAGTCAGGCAGTGGGAAGTGCTTAACAAGTTTCCAAGTGTCTATTTAGGGAGGAAGGGGTGGTATACAAGAGGCGTGAAAATAATTTTGGCATGGTGCAGTGAACACAGTCATCAGGGTCCCATTTGAATTTCAAAAGAGACCTCAACCTGACCAGGAGAGGGGAGGGGTGATCTGCTCATATAGGCTGCTGAATCTGGCTGCACTAGGAGAGTAAAACATGCTGGGGAAAATTGACTGAATAGCTTTCTGAAGAGCTAACTGATACAATTAGAATGGTAGCTCAGTGGAGGAATTTCTGCCTTGAATATATGAGGTCCCTGGTTCGATCCCTGGATCCTAAAAGAGTAGTGATCCATGAGGATATCTAACATTCAGCTGATACTATGACAGGGAAAAAAGTGACATTATTTTTGTACTAGCTTCTTTGAGTGGCTTATTTTTTCAAAAAGAAAAAAAGTTTACCCCCAAAATTTTGTTTTAACTTAGTTTATTCACTAAAACCCACCTCAAAACCTGCAGAAAGAAGCCTGTAGGGTAATTGATTGATGAACACAGGACTCCTGAGAGGCTCCACAAGGGCCCAAGAAGGGACAGTGTTCTCCCTTAGCTTTGTTTGACTGCTTACTTGTGTGTTTGTTTGGGTTTTTTGTTTGTTTTATTTTTGTTTTCTTTCTTTTCTTTCCTCTTTCCTTGTCCTCCAGCCTTTTTTAAAATTAGGTGCTGCTAGCTTGTTTCTTCTGCACTGTGCTTCTTCCTCCTTGATTTCCCATTTTCTATGTATATTGATTTTGTCTACCAGTGCTATCTCTTTTCCTTCCTTCATCTTTCTATCTTCTGCTTTCTATTGTGGTTCTTATAGTCCACCATTTTTATTAGCCCTCAACTTTACTGCTTTTGATTTCTATCTTGTCTATTCTGCTTTTTTTATTAACTTTTTTCTCTCCATCCTTTCTTTTCTCTTTCTCTCTCTCCTATTCATTCTAGCCTTGTAAATCATTCTAAACATTTTTCTCTATTTGGTTCCCATTTCATTGTAGGTACTCCACTTTTTTATTCCTATTATTCAACACTGCTTACGTGAGATAAATATTCATTTTAATAAGTGTTGGAGAAGATGCTGAGAGTGAGAGCATAAAGGGTTAAGCATTCAAAAAGCATGCTTGCTGGCAAAGAAACATTAGTAAATGTCTCCAAGGTCTCTGCATATCACAGACGTCAGTAGGAGGAATCAGAGTGGAATGAACCCACCACTAAGAAGTTATTGTATAAATTCCTAAGAAAAACTATCTAGAAATACAGGAACCGGCAGCTCTCCTACATGCCAAGCAGAGGAACTAGTGAAGGACGCCCTAATTTTGTTATCAGCTTTGTAGTATAAAAAGCAGCTTCAACCTAAATAAACTTGCCTGCATTCCTCATGGAGTGAGGTCCCCTGATCCCAATCTTTCTTTGGATCGTTCCCGGCATCGTCAAACTCCACGTTGAATTACAACAGATGGCGCCCAATGTGGGGTTCGACTAGTCTTTTCTCATCGTCTTTTTCTCTGGATCAGTGCCATGGAACTAAGGACTGTTGTTGCTGGGTCGGATGGTCCTTGAATCTTATGTGGTGAGTCAAATAATCTTGATCGTCAGGGTAAAGGGAAATCAGTCAACTCAGTTAAGGAATATTCTGAAGTTTTAAAGACCCTGTTAAAGAGTACAAGGGTATTTGTAACGACCCACAAGTCACTAGAACTCTTTTCTCTTGTACAAAAATATTGTTATTGGTTTCAGACGCAAGGGCAGAATGTGTTAAATTTAAAACTATAGAAACTAGTAATGAAATCATTGCAGCAAGCTTATCAAAAAGGGGAAACAGTTCCTCTTCAAGTATGGTCTTTGTGTAGTCTTATTTCTGTTGCTCTTGAACCATTACAGTCAAATGACAATGAAGAAATTAAAATGAATACTGCTATTGCTAAAACTATAGCAAAACAAGCTAATGATGATTTTAATGTAAATATATATGAAAAAATTAATAAACAGGCAAAAATGGATAAACTCATGTTTAATAAAAAGAAAAAAAAAAGAAAGAAAAAGGGAGTTTATGGAACTTTTCCAGCGGTCGTTAAGCCGTCCGCTCCAAAAGATGATTTATTGTCTTTTGAACCAGTGTCTGTGCCTCGTAAGTTATCTACTGACCCATTTTTTACAATATTTGATGACCCTGCAAAAGTTTCTGTTTTTGTGCCAGTACCATCCTCTTCAATTATGAAAAGTATAGCACAGGGAAGTAGAGAAGGAAATTCAAAAGCTATGCAATTTTTTACTTTTCCAGTAACAGTAACTCAAATTCCAGTAGATGCTAACAATCCCCAAGGGGGTGTACAATATGAGCATGCTCCTATTCCTTTTAAAACTATCAAAGAATTAAAACAAGCATGCACTCAATATGGTGTAAATTCTCCTTATACTCAAGAATTGGTGGAAGGAATGGCACAAGCAGACAGATTAATACCCTGGGACTGGGATTTATTAGCTCAAGCTGTTCTCAATTCAGTAAAATTTTTACAATTTTAAACTTGGTGGGCTGATGAAGCTAATATTGTAGCACGACAAAATCAACAGCAAAATCCACCAGTGCCTATTACTGCTGAACAAATATTAGGAATAAGTCAATGGGCTGGGTTTCCTTGCCAGGCTCAATATGATGATATTGCCATTGTACAAGTTCAATTGTACTGCCTAGCTGCCTGGCGACAAGTCTCCACCACTGGACAGGCTGTACAATCATTTTCAAAAATTGTTCAAGGAAATACTGAACCCTATGCTGAATGTGTAGTGAGGCTGGCAGATGTAGTCAACAAGACAGTAACTCAACCTGATGTTAAAGAAATGCCTGTTCCAAAAGATTATTAAGATTAATATTAGAAAAATCTAGCATCAGTTACAGGAGCATCACTATTGTGTCAAAAGAGTTAACTAAAATAAGTACAACATTTCGACGGCAACTTTGTAAGCCTCCTACTGCCTACATAATGATAAGGCTGTGGGATGATAGGAGCTAATAGAATTAAACCACTACAAGAGTAATAAAACTTGGCAACATTGGTGTTTTCTGTTTTGTTCCCATGCTGATTCTGGTTGGGCCAGTGTGGACAAATTGATAAAATTAGTGCCAAATTTTTATTAAGGTGTTAAAAGAAACATTCAGTTTTAAATCACTAGCTTACTCCTAAACTTTGAGCCTAAGTGTACTCCTAAAAAGTAATAATCCAAAATATACATGTTAAATATCTGTATAAACTGCTAAATTAAAGCTTAACTGTATTTATGCTGTTTAAGTTGTCCTAGCTGGTTGCTGATTATGAACAAAAGTGTTTCAAAGAACAAGCTTATATATTACAGGTAACACAGATTCCAGAAAAAATATTAAAAACAGCAAAATCAAAAATGTGAAATGATGGAGGGCTTAAAGACAGCCATACCAAAAAAGTGAAAATTATGGGTCAAATTAGTAAGCTTTATGTTTCTGTTGGTGTGTCATAATTCTTTTTGTATTTGTCTGTTTGTTCAGTGTCAGTATATATTTTGATACCTCCGGATGATAATATTAAATTGATAAATGAAAATTCTTACAAGAGCTCTACTAAAATTTGGTAAATTTGTTTAAGAGAATGTGTTCTGTGAAGGTAAAATTTGTCTTGAGATAAAATGACTATAGTCTATGTGGTTAAGAATAGTTAAGGAGAGTTTGAGGAAGTACTGTTTAAATGGAAATATTTAAATGGCTAATTCCAAGAAGTCATCATTAAACAGAAAACCAACTTAATAATAATAATAAAAGTAACTTCATAACAGGAAATCCTGTCAGCAGCCAGCCTCCCCTGCCAACTTGCTGCTAAAGGACTGTTTCCAGTGTTACATGCTACTAAGTATTTAAAATGAAGAAAAGTTATGTTTGCATACAACCAATTTAAATCATCATTTTAACATGTTTGCTTAATGTTGATGGTAATTGTATGTTGTCAGAAGTTTGCTTAAAAACAGTTTCCAAAATCATTGTAGTAACTTAAGTATGGAAGGTATATAGACTGTGTTTTTATTATTAAGGAAAAAGACAATAATTTTGTCCTAAAATAAAATGACTGGTTATTAAGAAAGAGTAAAATGCGGGACAAAAGCTGAAGGAATACAGAAAGTGCAGAAGGTGTGCGGAAAAAGAATTCTTGTGGGCAAAGTTAAGTAAAATTTGATGAATCTATCTATAAAATTTTAAAAGCTTTGGTATCAGATAATATACTGATGCAAAGTTAAAATTTTGTTCTTTTTCAAAGTCTCTCAGGTCATCAATCTGTTTTAGTAAAAGTTTACAAAAAAAGTAACTAATCAGTGTGCAATAAAGCTTCTTGTACTTCAGCCTTATTGTTTCTGTGGAGAAACAGGTCTTATCATTTTTAAAAAGAACACAATGTTCAAACCTGCTTTCTCAAATTCAGATTCTAAAGAGTAGCTTTTATTTCAAACTGACACAAGTAACTTGGTCTTTTAAAGTTCATGTGATATAAGTTGAATGAAATATTTAAACTGTTGTATAATTAAAAGAAATTTTCTAATTTTATAAAAATTAAAACTATATGAATAAAAAGTTCATAGGAATACTTAAAAAGTGTATAAAATTCCTGAAAATATAATAATGTTTCAATATAATATTAAATAAAATATGTTATTAATCATAATTTTTAGTTATAAGTACAAAAAGAAAGCAGCCATTGAAGGCTGCCAGGGTAGTGCATAACAGTAAATTATAGTAAAATAAAATAACACCCCTGCAGAATGCAGTGGTCCCAAATATTGCTGGTTTGTTGCAAGGGGTTAATATCCAGTTATGTCACTATCACTTTGTTTTAAAACTTGCTAAGGCTTTCTTTGGTTTTTTCTTATATGGGTCAAGTAAGCCCACATTCCCCTTTCTGTAAAGTAGGCAACAATAAATCAAGTTTATATCCAACACTGTGAGCAACATTCCCAATTCTAATTATAATATTGACAACAGAACAAATGCAAGTATTAAAATTACAAGTTAAAGTATTACCCCACAGCCCAAATGAGAAATAGTAATTTGTTTTTGTCTAAGCCTCAAAGTATACAAAATGGAGAAATTGGGGTCATTCTAATCATGCTACTAAAAATCTTAATTGCTTAAAAAATAAAAGTTTATTCATTGGATGCCTGTTGTTATATAATCTACTGTAGTTATGAATAATGTATAATATACTTAAATAATAATCAAAACTTCAGTACAATACGTTGCATTATTAAGTAATTTAATAATTTGTATATTACACATAGAGGTATTTTATTAAGTATATATATAAATCTCTTGTTTTAAATTTGAACAGTCCTGAAACTGAATGTATTAAGAAAAAGTTTGGTAAGTATTATTCTAGCCTAAAAGTAAAGCATCATGCAGAAAACTTCATTAATCAACAAACCAATGCCTTACTAGTTAACACTTTTCATATTTCAAGAAGCGTATTGAAAATTAAAATATCAAGCACATCCAAGGATGTTTTCTAACAAATTAAAAATGATAACATGCATTTCAACGGGTGTTGTATTCCTCCCTGGGGGAGCTGGCCACTCTCCCAGGGACTGATGCATAAACCTTAAAATGTACAGCCCAAGGAGTGTTGTGTTCCTTCCTGAGGAGGCTGGCCCCTTCCTTGGGAATTAGCAAAATACTCACAAGTTGGCATCTATAGTATCAAATTTGTTAATCCTAAACACAGTCAACCAAAACTCGTGTATCAGTTGCTACTTCAACACTTTCCAGCTAAAAGCTAAATATTGGTAAGTATATATACGAAACTGCTCTATTTATCTGTCATTCTGTAACATTGATCAATATTGACTTAATCTTTTAATTAGTTATGTTATTTATGTTTCTCACCCTAATTATTAGTATAAGCTTATTAAACTAAATATATATATTAACATTTATTTTATATCTATCCAAAACTCTAGCCAACAATAAGCCAAATATATCAGTGTATCCCCTAGTTTAGTAAGCATGTGAATATACATATACTTATCATAAAAAATTAACAGTTAAACCTCTATTTATAAATGCTACAAAACAAAAACAAAAAGGGGAAAATGGTGAGGTGCAAAAACAATTATATCAAGCATTATTTACAATAAATTTTTTAAGCCAAAGGTCAGAATCATATACATCAGCAGCAGAGCATTTCTGGCAAAAATCAGGCAAAAATACAGAAACAAATATTAGACAACTAGTTTAGTAAAAGAATAAAGATAATAATCATTGGAAGAAGGCAGAAGTTAAGTTAGGATATAGGGTCGAGGTTTTGCTCTTATCATTATAGATAAAGGAGACCAGCTTTGGGTCCTGTCCATATGTCTGAAACCTAGACATGAACAAGCCGAAGAAGCTGACACAAGAAGCAGAAAAGATGGTAACTTCTAAAAGGCAGAATGTCACTCTAATACAGTTATTCTTTGCTATGCTTACGTTAACAACCACAGAAGTAAGTAGTGCACCTTCAAATAATTATACATATTGGGCTTATATTACTAATTCACCTCTTTTAGAATTGTTAACTTGGGGAAACAAATCCTACCCTCTTTTATATTAATCAGTCTTTTCATTTTCCTGGGCCTGTTAATTCTCACCTTCCTCTAAAACCTGAGGAGGAAGGGAAATTTATTGAAAATTTAACCTTGCCTTTTCTTGAATGACCTATCTGCATAGGATACATTGATCCATGTATACAGCCTCAAAATGATAGTACAAAGTGGTAAATGGCATACATGCCATGTTTCATCTGAGGTTGTGCTCTTTAATAATTCCTATAAAATTGTAAAGAATCGGACCTTTATAGGGATACTGAAACCTAATGTAAACACAGCCATAAGTTAAAAAATTAATAATTTTTCTAATATAGTAATTATTAGAAACAACTAATAAAAGCTATCATTATTTTTGGAATTTTGGAGATGTCATAAGTATAAATACATCACTAAATTGGATTCATCAGGGAAGATTTATCCCACAACTATGGGACACTAAACTTAACAAAACTAAAAATTATTTGTGGAAATTATTTTTGGGAACTAGCCCAAGTTTTGAATGGCAAGACAGTAAAACTAATATTACCTGTTTAAAAAGAAAATCCACTTAATTTCTTAAAGTATGTGTATGGAATCCCATTGTTTTTATAGTTGGAATGGTGAGCATTAATCAAACATGGTTTTTCTGCAGCCATTGCTCTCTTTATACTTGTGTATCAAAGTCTGTTTTACAGGAGAATTCTACTGTAGTTCTAATAGGATGATGGTGTCGTGGAATATGGCTTCCAGTTCACCTGAATCGCTGCTGGCAGTCTTCCCCTGAAAGCCAAATCCTTTGGCACTTTCTAAATCATTATTTGAAAAGAACCAAACATTTAATTGGATTAATTATAGCTGTGTATTTGGGCTTATAGGTATTATTACCGCTGCTGCTGTAGCAGAAGCTGCCCTACATGAAAATATCCAAACACACCAATATGTTAAAAATTGGTATCATAATGCTAGTAAGCTATGGCATAGTCAAATATATACATATAAGCAAATTAATAATAGACTTAATGACTTAGAGATGGCTGTTACACAAATGGGAGATCAAGTATATAATCTAAATTTAAAACAAGGTTTGAAATGTGATTGGAATAAAAATGCTTTTTCTATCATTCCTCTCCCATACAATGATTCCCATTATGAATGGGAAAAAATTAAAAATCATTTAATAGATCATCACAAAAATTTATCTATAGAAATTACAAATTTGCAAAAAAGGATTTTGAGCATGTCTCAAAAGCAACTTACTACGCACCCAGGTAGCGAATTTTGGCAATCAGTGACAGAACAATTGAATAAAATATATCCCTTACAATGGTGGAAATCAACCTCTGTACTTGCTAACTTCGGTGTGGTGATCATTGGTGCTCTGCTACAGTTAACTGTATTAGGAGGCATTCTCAAAGCCCTGCTGTCCCGCATTAATAGGGCTGAAAAGAGCAGCCATGCCAACAACTTGATTCTGCTTAAAAACCTTGACTCTCAAACCCCTGTCCATGGAGCTTGGCTGGTGGCCAGCGACGGGTAAGACCTTCAGAGGAGGGCAACCTAAGACAGGCACAGTCACCCTGGACAAAAAACAAAAAAGGGGGAATTGTTGGAGAAGATGCTGAGAGTCAGAGCATAAAGGGTTAAGCATTCAAAAAGCATGCTTGCTGGCAAAGAAACATTAGTAAATGTCTCCAAGGTCTCTGCATATTGTAGACGTCAGTAGGAGGAAGCAGAGTGGAATGAACCTACCACTAAGACGTTATTGTATAAATTCCTAAGAAAAACTATCTAGAAATACAGGAACTGGCAGCTCTCCTACATGCCAAGCAGAGGAACTAGTGAAGGACACCCTAATTTTGTTATCAGCTTTGTAGTATAAAAAGCAGCTTCAGCCTAAATAAACTTGCCTGCATTCCTCATGGAATGAGGTCCCCTGATCCGAATCTTTCTTTGGATCATTCCTGGCATTGTCAAACTCCACGCTGAATTACAACAAATAAATCTTATAATGCCCTTCTTCTAACCTTTATTATTATTACTATTATCCATTTTCTTTTCTTACCTCTTTCAATTTCTCTGGCCCTAATCTTTGTCCTTCAAGGGAACATAGAAAACAGCAAGGAAATAGAACAAGAAGAACAAAGTGTCAAAGAAAAAATTTATTACACATACAAAACCAGCAGCCAAACAAAACTCTAAAGCAGAGAGAGAAGCTAATCAACTGAATAAACCCATCAAGATAAATGATGACCAAAGGGTAACAAAAAATTAACCATACTAAGAAACAGGAAGACATGGACCAGTCCAATGAACAAACTAAAAACTAGGAAGAGACGCAGAACATCAAACAAGTAATCAGAGCTATCCAAACAAATATCATAGACCAACTTATTGAAGTGAAGGAAGAAATAGAGGGTTTTAAGAAGACACTGGGAGAACATACTGAAGAAATTGTAAACATACATAAAACGATAAAGGATGTGGTGGTGATGAATGGCACAATCCAAGAAAAAAAAAAGACACTGGAATCACATACCAGCAAATTTGAACAGGTAGAAGAAAAAATTAGTGATATGGAAGACAGTACATCAAATCAAACAGGTAGTAGAACAGATAATCAAAAGATAGAAAAAATCCAGCAGAGACTTTGGAATTTAAATGACAACATAAAATGCACAAACATACACATTATAGGCAGCCCAGAGGGAGAAGAGAAGGGAAAGGGAAAAGAAGGAGTGTTGAAAGAAATAATGGCTGAAAACTTCCCAACCCTATTGAGGGTCCAGGAAGCACAGCACACCCCAAACAGTATAAATCCTAAAAGGCCTACTCAAAGACCTACACAAGTCAAAATGTCCAATGCTCAAGACAAAGAGAAAATACTCAAGGCAGCAAGAGAAAAGAGAACCATGACATACAAGGGAAGCTCAATAAGATTAAGTGCTGATTTCTCATCTGAAACCATGGAGGCAAGAACAGTGGTATGACATAGTCAAGGTATGCAAAGAAAAAAACTTTCAGCCAGAAAATCTCTATCCAGAAAAGGTGGCATTCAAAATAGATGGAGAGTTCAAAATATTCACAGATAAACAGAATTTAAGAGATTATGACAGTAAGAAATCTGCCCTTCAAGAAATACTAAAGGAAGTTCTATAGGTTGAAAGGGAAAAAAGAGTGAGAGAGAGTTGGAGGAGAGTGTAAGAAGAACTAAAAAGACAAAAAGAGAAGTAAAAACAACATATGACATACATAAACCCAAAGAAAATATGGCTCATGTAAGAAATTCCTTGAGAGTAATAACACCGAATGTTAATGGACAAAACTCACCAGTCAAGAAATACAGATTGGCAGAATGGATAAGGAAATACGAGCCATCTATATGTTGTCTACAAGAAACCCACCTTAGACCCAGGGATTCAAAGTGGCTGAAAGTGAATGACTGGAAAACAATTTTACAAACAAACAACAACCAAAAAAGGGCAGAAGAAGCTATCCTAATATCAGAAAAAAACAGACTTTAAATGCAAATCTATTGTAAGAGATAAAGATGAACACTATATATTAGGAAAATGGGTAATCTTTCAAGAAGAAAGAACAATCATAAACATTTATACACCTAATCAGGCTGCGTCAAAATTCATGATGCAAACACTGGAAAGAGTAAGTGGAGACATAAATGTCTCTACAATTACGGTGGATGTCTATAATACACCATTATCACCATTAGAAAGAACCTATAGACAGAGAATCAATAAAGAAACAAAGACTCAGAATACTACCTTAGATGATCTACACCTAATAAGTGTATACAGAACACTATACCTAATGCAGCAGGATATAAATTCTTCTTTAGTGCACAATGATCATACTGCAAAGTAGACCACATGTTAGGCCACAAGACAACTCTCAATGCATTCAGAAAGATTGAGACTATACAAAGTAATTTCTCTGACCACAATGGAATGAAATTGGAAATCAAGGGTTAGAGAACCAGATTAGGCACAAAGTTATGGAAGTTAAACAACACACATTTAGACAAACATTGGGTCAAGGAGGAAAGCTCAAAAGATATCAATAACTATCTTGAAATGAATGAAAATGAAAACAAAACATATCAAAACTTATGAGATGCAGCCAAAAATGTACTGAGAGGGAAATTCATAGCCATAAATGCATATGTCAAAAAAAAGGAAGAAAGATCTAAAATTGAAGACCTAACTGCACACCTGGAGTAATTGGAGAACCAACAGCAAACTAACCTCAAAGGAAGTATAAATAAGGAAACAGCAAAAATTAGAGCAGAACTAAATGAAATAGAGAATAAGAAAGCAGTAGAAATAATAAACAAAACCAAAAGCTGGTTCTTCGAGAAGATCAATAAAATTGACAAACCCTTAGACACATTAACAAAGAAAAAGAGAGAGTAGATTCAAATACCCAAAATAAGAAATGAGGAAGGGAATATCACCACTGACCCCACAGAAATAAAGAGTATCACAAGAAGATAGTTGGAAAAAATTATATGCCAATAGGAAGGATAATTGAGAGGAAATGGACAATTTCCTAGAAACTCACAAGCAGCCTACATTTAGGAAAGAAGAAATTGATGAACTCAACAGTCAATTACAATTAAAGAGATATACCCAGTCATCAAAAACCTCGCAAGTAAGAAGAGCCCATAACCAAATGGCTTCAAAGGTGAATTCTACCAAACTTTCAAGAAAGAGGTGACACCAACCTTGCTAAAGCTCTTCCAAAAAATACAAGTAGAAGGACCATTGGCTAACTCATTCTATGATGCCAGCATTACCCTAATAGCAAAACCAAACAAAGATACCACAAGAAAGGAAAATTAAAGACCAATTTCTCTAATGAACCTAGATGCTAAAATCCTCAACAAAATACTTGCTAAACGCATTCAACAACATATCAAAAGGATTATACACCATGACCAACTGGGTTTCATCCTGGGTATGCAAGGTTGGTTCAAAATAAGAAAATCAATCAATGCAATACACCACATAAACAGATTGAAAGAAAAAAAAATCACATAGTCATCTGTATAGATGCAGAAAAAGCATTCAACAGAATTCAGCACTCTTTTCTGATGAAAACACTACAAAAGATAGGAATAGAAGGAAACTTTCTGAATATGATAAAGGGCATATATGAAAAACCCACTGCTGACATACCTTCAATGGTGAAATCCTAAAATCTTTCCCACTAAGATCAGGAACAAGACAAGGATGCCCATTATCACCGCTCCTATTTAAAATTGTCTTAGAAGTACTTGCTCGAGTTCTGATGCAAAAAAAGTTATAAAAGGCACCCAAATTGGAAAGGAAGAAGAAAAAAATTAACTGTTTGCAGACTACATGATCCCATACATAGAAAATCCTGACATATCTACAACAAAGCTTCTAGAACTTATAAAGAACTTCAGTGAAGTCACAGGCTATAAGATGAATGATCAAATATCAGTAGCATTTCTGTACACCAATAACGAGCAATCTGAGGAAGAAATCAAGAAAAAATATACCATTTACAATAGTAACTGAAAGTATCAAATACCTAGGAATAAATTAAACTAAAGTTGTAAAGAACTTATATATAGGAAACTACACAACACTGTTAAATGAAATCAAAGTAGACTTAAATAAATGGAAGAATATTCCCTGTTGATGCATAGGAAGACTAAACATCATCAATGTCTATCCTTCCCAAAATAATCTACAGATTTAATGTAATCCCAATAAAAAATCAACACAATATTTTTAAATGAATTTGAAAAACTAACTACAAAATTTATTTGGAAGGTTAAGAGACCCTGAAGTGCCAAAGACATATTGAAAAAAAAAATGTAGTTGGGGGTATCACACTACCTGACTTCAAAACATACTACAAAGATACAGTGGTCAAAACTTCATGGTATTGGCACAATGATAGACATACTGACCAATGGAACTTAATTGAGACTTCTGATATAGATCCTCGCATAAACAGTCACCTGATATTTAACAAGGCCACGAAGCCAACTCAGTTGGGAGAGAATGGCCTCTTCAACAAATGGTGCTTAGAGAACTGGATATCCATATCCAAAACAATGAGAGAGGAGCACCATCTCACACCTGTACAAAAATCAACTCAAGATGGATCAAAGATCTAAATATGAGGGCAAACACTATAAAGACCTTGGAAGATAATGTACGGAAGTATCTACAGGACCTTGTAAAAGGAAATGGCTTCATGAACTTCACACCCAAAGCAGGAGCAGCAAAAGAAAAAATAGATAAATGGGATCGCATCAAAATTAAAAACTTCTGCACCTCAAAGGACATTAGCAAGAAAGTACAAAGGCAGCCTACGCAATGGGAGAAAATATTTGGCAACCATATTTCTGATAGGATCCTAATACCCTGCACATATAAAAAATTCTAAACCTCAAAAATAAAACAGTAAACAACCCATTTAGAAAATAGGCAAGTAACCTGAAAAGACACTTTTATTAGTCAGGGTTCTCTCGGGAAACAGAATCAACAGGAGATATCTGTCAATAATATGAGATTTTAAAAGACTCTCTCATGCAACCATGGGAATGCACAAGTCCAGGCTCCAAAGGCAGGCTGCAAACCAGGGGCTGTGATGAAAGTCCGATGAAGGGTCGTTGATGAGTTTCTGGGAGAAGTTACCTGTCCAACGACGAGCTGGGAAATTCTCTCTGAATGTTGAAATCACTTCCCCTTTTAAGTCATTCAACTGATTGGATAAAAGCACCACCCATTGATGATGTAATCTCCCTGATTGATGCAGATGTAATCAGCCATCCACGCAGTAAACTCACTGGTGATTGAAGTCCATAAATGCTCTAGTATTACAATTAGCCCAGTGCTTGTTGGAACAAACACCTGGACACAATTACCTGGCCGAGTTGACACATTAGCCTAACCATTACAACACTTCTCCAAGGAAGAAATGCAAATGGCTAAAATGCACATGAAAAGATGCTCAACATTGCTAGTTACTGGGGAAATGCAAATCAAAACTACAATGAGATACCATCTTATACCCATTAGAATGGTGGTTATTAAAAAAAACATCAGAGTAAAAGTTTTGGAGAGGATTTGGAGGAATGGGAACACTCATCCACTGCTGGTGGGATTGTAGAATGATCAAGTCACTATGGAGGATAATTTGGCGGTTCCTCAAAAAACTAACTATAGAAATTCCACCGCTGGGTATATACCCTGAAGAATTGAAAGCAATGACTTAAACAGATATATGCACACTAATGTTCAAAGCAGCATTGTTCACTATTGCCAAAAAGTTAGAATCAACCCAGGTGCCCATCAACAGATGAATGGATAAACAAAATGTGGTACATACATTCAATGCAATATTACTCAGTTGTAAGAAGGAATAAAGTGCTAACACACAGGATAACATGGATGAATCTTGACAACCTTATGTTGAGTGAAGCAAGCCAGGCATTGAAGGATAAACAGTACATGACCTCATTGATATGAATTAAGGAATTTGAGCAGTCTCAGAGAGCTATTGTCTGTAAGATAGGTTCACAAGAAATACAAAGACAAGAGAATGTTGTGAGCCATCACCCATAGGCACATAATCTATGGTAAAGTGATAGAGTGTATTTGCATATTGAAGGAATAGTACAAGAAGATATTGATATTATTGAGTTGGGTGGTGCAGGGTTGACAGGTGTGTATATTGGGAAGAATGGGTTAAAAGTCCATGATACTGGGGGTAGGGTTGCATGAGGGACCAGGTGAACACTGGGGATTTGTGGTTATGAGGTTGAAAGTACAGAGGTGGGAATGCTCTTATAGTAATATGACGAAGAAGGGTCACTGATTTAGCATGTTCGTTGGGGGACATTTGGGACAGGGTGCACCTGGAGCAGGCTTCTAGGGAGTATGTGAGTGTTCATTCCTTCATAATTTGTTGTTTCAGTGGGTGGAGACCCACAAAAAGAGTGGGAAGGATTTGGACTATCATCTTTGGGAGGACTGATTTGTTCAGAAATAATCAGGTGGGAGTCTCTCAAGAGCAAGGGCAGTTCCTAGTAGGCAAGGACAAACTGTTGTGTCAAGACATCTTGTTGTATGTAACTATGAATCTTGTCATCCAATGAGTAAAGCCATGGTTTCATCGTGGGCCCCAAGGGGTGGGGTGGGAGGAATAGTATAGATGAAACAGGGGGTGTTTAGTGGTCAGTGGGAATGTTCTTCATTACCATAATATGATGGACACAGAACATTTTAAATATCATCAAAATTTATAAAAGTGTAAACCATAGTGTAAACCATTGTAAATGTTATTAGCTTTGTTTCACTATTTGTATATCACTTATAAAAATTCTACCATCCACATATAAAAAGGTATTAATATGGGGGAGGAAGGGAGAGGATGATGGGTATACGAGAGTGTCCTGTATTCTGTGAGTGACCCTGCTGCTACCTAAAATTTCTTTGTAAACAAAATGAAAAATAGACACTGAGGAATGAGAGGGGGAAGGTTCCATGGTACAGACTGGATACCAGATATTGCAGTGATGAAAGGCAAAAGGTGAAAAAAATATTTTTTCAGATTTTTCACTTTTTGAATAACCCAGCCTTTTAATTTTATTTTATTTTTAGAATTTTAAAAAATTTTACGTACTTTATTTCTTACATTTAAACTTATCATCAATATTTCATTTTCCTATTAATTGTATTCAGCTATTGTAATTGCTTCATTTTTGAAGAAGCTTTGGATTACAGAAGGGTTACACCTCGGGAGGGGGAGGATCGTTGGTGTGGGGTGTCAGGGATGGGGGATGCATGAAAGGAAGTTCACCTGAGCTTACATATAAGGTATATAAAAATGTTCAAATTTTCATGGGGCATTGTCATAGTGGGTGGAGAATCACTCAATAAATGAGAGAATACTAAATTCCCATCCTGGAGAACTCTGCCACATTCTCTAAGGGAGCAGTAACAGTCCCCCAAGTGCAGGGACAGTGACTGGTAAGGGAAGGTGATCCACTGATGGGCCCTTGATATTGATGACTAGCTTTATGAGTCTTTGCTCTTAAAATGGAAACTTAGCCTATAGTTATGAGGTGCATAAGAATTGCCTCTGAAAACCTCCTTGTTGCTCAAATGTGGCTTCTCTCTAAGCCAAACTCAGCATATGAATGCATTACTTTCCTCTCAGCGTGTGACATGACTGTGGGGGATGAGCCTTCCTGGCACCGAGGGGTTGCTACCAAGTGCCAACTGGCAATGAGACTGGATAAACACCTTGAATAAAAGGGGGAAAGGGTAAAGACAAATGAGTTTATATGATGAAGCGACTTCAAAATTAGTCAGGAGGTCATCCCAGAGGTAACGTTTATGCACATCTCATTAGAATCTCATAGAATTCCAAAGTGGATATCACCCCAAAGAGTGGGACTCTTGAGGGCTCTGGAGAAACCCAGGTCCTATGTCAGGGCGGATAGCTCCAGAATTTGATTCCTTGCCAGTGGGCCCTACTTTGGAGTTTGTGCTCTTGAGAGTAACAGAGTTGGACTCAATTACCTCTTCCCTTCACATGGCTTATCTGTCCCTTCTATTGAAACCTATACTTGGTGCTGGACCTTGTAGGTGTATGTCCAGAGACATGAGTTTTTGGAATGTCCATGTGCCAGCCTGGTTCGGAACCTCTGTGGAGCAGCAACTCTTACTCCACAGCTCATTGGACTCACCCACAACAACTGGCAAGTAGATGATAATGGACAATGGCCATCCCAGGGAATGGAGAGAGTCTGCAGCTGCAGGCTGGATAATCACATCCATCTTCCCCACGGGATATAAGGCACCTCTAGATTGGAGGTGGAATGGATATCACCATCCTTGACTTCTCACGATGGGGGCAAGAGCTGTGGACTAGAGTGGATTTACTTGTATTCTATTATAGACATATTGTCATTCAAGCAATGGAAGAAATTACAACATTAAGGTGGAGTCCGTGGCCACTGGAGGCTCTGGGGGGCAGGGAGAGGGAAAAGCAGTTGTAATACAGGGGCTTTTTGGGGACTTAGGAATTGTCCTGAGTGACATTGCAATGACTGTTATAGGCCTTTTTATATCATCATATAACATGCAGAACTGTGTGGGACAACGTGTTGTCTACAATGTGAACTATGGTCCATGCTTAATGGCAAAACCCTAGGATGTGTTTATCAATTGCAATTAAGGTGCCACACTAATGAAGGATGTTTATGTGGGAGATTGTGGGAGGTGTAGTAGGTAAAGTCCCTACATTTTTTGTGTAACATTTATGTAATCTAAGTATCTTTTTAAAAAATAAAAATAAAAAATAACAAAAATAAAAAGAAGATTCAATGATCTTTTTCCCTTTCTTAATGGAGATGAGTACATAATTCTAATTGAGTTCTGTTTCCCATAATTATCACTGAATTGCAGGTCTTGGCTATACATGAGACATAGAAGAACAAATATGAACTTCACCATCTTGTATACTTACATTTTTCCTATAACCCTGTGGCTACAATATGACATTTTTTTTCAATATAGGGAAATATATATATATATATACACACACACCTAGGGTTTATTTTTTTTTTCATTGAAGCCAGAATTTTGGAATTTGAGCTTATTATTTTTACTCCAAATTTAAATCCAATATGGTGTGAAAAGCCTCATGTTGCTATTAATTAAATTTAAATTTATTCAAATTAAATTAAAATATTAGTTCTCCAATCATAAAAGCCACAGTTCTGTCATAGCAGAAAGTTATATAGCACAGCACTGCTGAAAGTCATCTCGTGCTTTCAAAAGGAATTTCCCTGCTTCCCTGGGATACTCACACCCTTTATAGCATCTGTTTAAGGAGCCCTCTGAGCAGTTTCATCAGCAAGCACATGTTGGACAATGACCCCTGGAGGTAATATAAATACTGGTTTCACCTGTATATTTTCTGAAAGCACTACTAAAGATTCATTGCTTTCCACCACTTCTCAGATAGTCAATTGAAAATATTTAATATTTTCATGAACCTCTGTTATCTTATACTTATATCCCTCCCTTTTGCCAAATTATATATTAGTCAGTGTTTTTCAGTTCAAGCAAAATATACAAAGGAAAAAAATCAATTTATTGTTGCCAGGTAGGTCAGAAAATAAAAATCAACACTGAAATACCAGATTCAGAAAAGACAGAAACAAGGGAAATTCCAAGGATCCTAGCTTTTGCAGAACAATGAATTCAGATGACATCAAAGAGATAAATCAGAACTTTTGTCATTCTGTTCAAAATTCTCATTCCAGGGAGAAGAAATACCTAGCTTGAATTACATGCCTTGAACAAGGTAAGTAAAGAAGAATTGATATGCAGTTCAAGAAATGAAATCCAATTACATTGGAGATACTGCAACCAGAATACAAAATTTGAGATGGAATAAATACATTCTACTTAGTTATCCACAGCCACAAATACTGACTTGTTACACAATTACATTAATCTAAATGATGTTTCATCTCAATTTGAAATATATTTATAGACCCATAGTCTATCTTGTACATGAGATCAGATAAAAGATTTAAACTGTTTGGAGACTTTGCCAAAAATTACCTTTCTTAGAGCATCTCTGATTTCTTTATTCTTCAGGCTGTAGATTATTGGATTCAGGGTTGGGGGCATCACAGTGTAGAAGACAGAAAATAAAAGATCCAGAAAAGATGGGATATCTGATTTTGGCTTCAAATTGGGTGCTGTGCCACTTGAGAAAAATAAGGTCACAACAAAGAGATGTGGTAGGCAAGTGGAGAATGCTTTTGATCTACCCCGTGCTGATGGGATTCTCAGAACAGCAGAAAATATATAAGTATAGGATACTATGATGGAAATAAACAAGCCAAACCAATTTAAAAAATTATGGCAGTTGTGAAGGTATCAGCAAGTTGTGTACCAACACATGAGATTTTCATTAAGGAAGGAACATCACAGTAAAATTGTTGCACAAATAAGCTACAAAAGGTTAATGAGAAGGTGTTGGAAGTATACATGCCCCCACCTGTGCCCCCACTGAGCCAAGATGCTGCCACCAGTTGCACACAGAACTTCCTCTTCATGATGATCTCATAGTGTAAGTGATGGCAAGTTGCAACATAGCGATCATAAGACATCACTGTTAGTAAATCAAACTCTGAAAAGGCCAGGTAAAGGAGTGAAAATAGCTGTGTGGCACAGCCTAGAAAAGAGATCGAGCTGGTATGTGTTAGTGAGTTAGTAATAGACTTGGGTACAGTGACTGAGATGAAACAGGAATCTAAAAATGAAAGGTGTTTCAGGAAAAAATACATAGGCGTAGAAAGCAATTTGTCAAGAGAAGTAATAATGATGATGATGTTTCCCATCAGAGCTGTCATGTAGATAAATAAGAATATTATAGCATGCAAGATTTGAAGTTCATGAATCTCTGAGAATCCCATAAGTATAAAATCTGTCTCAGTAGTGAGGTTGGCCATTTCATAAGCTTTGGTTTCGTCAGTTGCAGAGGAAAACAGGGTGAAAGTTACAAAAAAATAAGCTCGGTATATCACAGTTAGCCTATGACTCAATTATGTTGTCCATATAGATGAAAATTTTTAAATCTGTGATAGTTCTTGTCTGTCAATTATGTAGGATTATGGAAATCATTCACATTTAGACTGAAAACCATAAAACCCTCAAAGAGTAGTACAAAGTAACTATGTACCAGCACAACACTAACATTATATGGTGGTGTTTGAGATCTGGGACTCCTCCTGGGGAGCTCAGGCCTTTGAGTTGGAGTCTCACAATGGATTTATTTTATTCAGATAGTAGTCAGGCCTAACAAGGGAAGTTAATAGATTTTAAACTAGGAATAGGAATAGGTTTCTATTTGCATAATATCTTATTCATATACAGACATAAAATCTGTTTCAAGATTTAACTAAAATCCTTTCCAGTCTCACTTGTTCACAATCACCCTGTAAAGATTCATCTAGGAAATTTTATTCAGATAGAGAAATTGTGTCTACTTGGTTAGAGTTCTATTTATTTTA
>JAQZBX010014670.1:0-10848 GCA_029593785.1 Cabassous unicinctus
AGATAATGTATTTATTTAAAACAAATCTTTTTTTTTTTTTTAAAAAATCACTACCCACAAATTAAAAGGATTTAGAGCAGGGGTTCTTAACCAGGAGGTCCATGAGCTTGAATTGAAGTTCAAAAAAACATTATTCTTGTGGGAACGTGTTGGTGTGGGTGTGATATATTTATTAAATAATACACAGTATAGTGTGGACTTAGTAAGGGGTCCGTGAAACAAAAAAGGTTAAGAATCCCTGATTTAGAGGGAAGCACTGATGAGACCTAATAAGTCTGAGCCTTTCGCAGAGACAACATGGAGCCCAGGGTTTCCTGGGCACTGTCCATTTTAAAAGGACTTTATAATGGAGAAAGTGGATATCTTCCTTGAGTAATAGCAATGATGGGATAGAAAAAAAATACTACTTTATAATGCTTTCCCAAAACAGCATTTATATTAATAAACCTTTCTGATTGTCAAGATTTTTAAAGTATGAAAATACATTAAAATCTGCTTACTGTATTGTTGACATTGTTATGCCAGTTGATGAGGGATTCTGTTTACTATCAGGAAAAAAAGTTTCTAATGTGCTAAGAACATTTTAACATAATAATTATGAAATCGGATGTGTGTATTTAAATTTAAAGTTAAAAAATACAAAGTCCATCTTTTAGGAGTCTGTAAGAAGGTAGTATTTTAGAAAATCAACTTTAATAACATCTTATGGCCCATTTGCACATTCACTTAACCAGAGAGAACAAACAAAATTGGAATTTACTTGTTTACTTGGCTCAAAACAAAAACAAAAGAAAATAGAAAATGAGTTATGCAGCTATACTCATGCTGAAAATAAAGAGAATAGAGAATTCAAAATGTTTTTCTACACTGCACCAAGTGGATTCCATTATTTGTTAGCAGATATACATTATGTTGTTGTGGAGTAGAGCAGCCTAGAGATCATGTAGCAGGGCAAGTTTTCTGTTTTAATTGACATTCCCAATCTAGTCATAGCTTCCCAAACACCTTTCCTTCCTCACTCTTAAAGACAATGACAACCAAGTGTATCAGAGAATATTTTTCAAAAGCATAAAAATAAAATCCATCACTAGCTCAAAATACTGTGAAGAAAACATAATTAAGCCATACAGTAAAAATGCAGCTAAATGAGAGCAAAATCTCTCTTGGGAAGAAAACTAAAGAAGGAATGTAAGGGAGTAATATTTCTACTGAGACTAATCATTTTGGTTCCCATATTCACCTGCTGCTTAACTGTCCACATTTCTTTAGGTCTGCAAAACATGTTTCCTGGTTTGTAATTGAGGGAAGGCATTCAAATCAGCTTGGGGAGAACAGAGTACCCTATCTATACAGTTTATTAGACTATGGTTGGTAAGAGGACAGGCTCAGACTACGTACTGCTTTGCTAACTGCAGTCTAAGGAAGAGTGTGTTGGCTAACTCAGCAGGACCAACACCATAGAAGGCTTTAAACACTTACTTAAAATCCAACATTTCAGGCAAATTCCAAGACAATAGAGGTTTAAAAGATTATAGCATGCTTATTAAAACACTTTCCCCCATATTAACACGCCTGTGCATTAACTATGTTGGGGAAAAAAGTATGTAAGCTAAAACTCTGCAAAAGCAGGCCCTCCATGTCTATATGATGAACCTTTGCACAACTGTGTACAATGCAAAACACTAAAAGGATACATCTTCCCAAAAAGACCCTGATAGGAATGATTTTGCATAAGAGCTCAACATGTTCCTCGACCAACACTCTAAATGCTGCATATACTTTCTTCCTCACAAAATCCCCTCACTTAAATGTTTCAGTGAAGAACCAACTAAATTCCTATTAGCTTTTTTCTTATCTTGCCACCACCAAGTTTAATTAAGTCATTTAGTTTTTAGCAAGAA
This sequence comes from Cabassous unicinctus, assembly GCA_029593785.1. Lineage (NCBI taxonomy): Eukaryota > Metazoa > Chordata > Mammalia > Cingulata > Chlamyphoridae > Cabassous > Cabassous unicinctus. Next base: position 1,902 of record JAQZBX010014670.1, read on the forward strand.
AAACTTGGAAGTTTTCTTCCAAAAGAAAACATTTCTTCCAGGAAAATGTGGAGTTCCTTCTACATGCAGAAATATGCATATGAATGAGGAAGCATACACTCCTTAGTTCATACTACTGTGTCCTAATCTGAGAGGTGAACTCAAAGTGACTGTACTTTCTGATCTTCAATATCGAATCACTTATAAGGCATGTGGCCCATTCATATTTAAACAGTGCCCAAATTCATAACAGTTCTGTGCAAAGGTGAGATTCATAAAAGGTGGCTGATGCACAGAAGTGCTAAGGATAAGCACTTAATCTCTTTACCTATTTCAAAATCCACCTGAGAGGTTCAGTTTCAATTGTTATCACCATGCTGCCTTTTGCATAAGATGATGATGAAAATGGGTAAGAAATCCAACTCTAATATCATAATTAGGTGTATATTTTTTATCCCTTAACAGATTTTCTCTTTTTAAAAAAAACAGTATTTACTGATGATACACCTTGCATTTCCGTAATTTATTACTAGCCAGCTGGTGGCAAGCTAACACAAAATTGAGATATAGACATGTGAAGGGAGAAAAAAAAAAAAAAGACCAGAAGGCTCTAGAGCATAATATACTATAAGCTTTTATTTCATTGTTGAGTAAGAAAACTAAAAGCTAAAGAATCCAATATGGTTTTAGAAATAGACTAGAAAAGGCTAATATAATGTATACATCATTTTATCACTGGTAAAATTGCTTCTTAAAATGCACTTCCATAAGAAGAAAAATGATAAAGTGGATTTCATCAAAATTAAAAAACTTTTGCTCTTAAAAATACATCAATAAGAAAACGAAACCGCAAATAAAGCTGATAAAGGATTTCTGTCCAGAATATAGAAAAAACGTACAACTAAAGAGATACCAAACCCAATTTTTAAAATGGGTAAAATATGTTAATATATTTGACCAAAGATACACAAACGGTTAATAAGCATATGAAAATATGTTCATCATTAATCATTTGAGAAACGCAAATTAAAACCACAATGAGATTCTGCAACATATCTACTAGAAAGGATATACTCAAAAAGATTAACAACAATCAGTGAAGACATGGAGAAACTGGAAACCTCGTATGTTGTTGATGGTAATGTAAAATGGTACAACCATTCTGGAAAACAGTTTGGCAGTTTCTTAGAAAGTTATAAATATATAGCTACCATACGACTCAGGAATCCAACTCCTAGGTGAACTAGCCAAAAGGAAAAACAACACATACCCACACAAACGTTCATAGCAGCATTATTCATACCAAAAAACTGAAAACAATCTAGAAGTCCATCAACTGATTTTGAATAAAGAAAATGCACTTTATCCATGCAATGTACTAATACAAAACAATAAAAACATGCATGCAGCATCCACACAACAATGTAGACAAACCTCAAAAAAAATATTTTTAGGGAAAGAAGCCAAATACAGAAGATATATACTGCATGATTCTATTTATATGAAATTTCTAGAGACAAAAAGCAGATCGATGAATGCCTGGGAGCAGAGATTGACTGCAAACAGACAAGAAGGAACTCTATGGTATGAAGTTAAAAGTTCTAAACCTGGACAGTGGTGATGCTTGCACAACTGCATAAATTCACTAAAAATCATTCAACTGTCCAATTGTAACTTGTGAGTTGTATGGTATGTAAAGTATACTACAATGAAGCTGTTAAAAGTGATAACTTTAACAAGCCAAAGTCTTTAACACAGAAGCTAATTTAATTTTCAAAATATTTTCACATCTTATTTTTTATTTGCCAATAAACAATAGGTTATGTTTTCAAGCATAAATTGTACATAAGATTAACAGAAACTCAAGATAGTAATAGTATCTTATTTAAGACTTGAGGTTAAAAAAAAGAAAAAAAGACTTAAGGTTTAAAAATTTCTAACAGATTGTACATATTGCAGTCTTATATGTTGAGCCATACATATCAATGCATTTCCCAGTAAGTGCAATCTTAGGCTTTTAACCCAGAGAAATGAAATCTTATGTTCACACACAAACCTGCACATGAATGTTCACAGCAGCTTTATTCATAATAGGTAAACATTATAACTAACCCAAATGCCCTTCAACAGGTGAATGGTTAAGCAAACTACAGTACGTCAATACCATGAAATACTACTCAGCAAAAAAGAAACAAACTATTAATACATACAACTTGAACAGCTCTCAAAGGGCTTATGCAATGTGAAAAAAGAAAATGTCAAAAAGTTATGTACTGTATAATTCCATTTATATAGCATTCTTGAAATGACAAATTGTAGAGTGAAGAACAGATTATTGGTTGCCAGGCGTTTGGATGGGGAAGGTGACTATGGCTACAAAAGGGTAACATGAGGGATTCTTTGTGATGGAACTATTTTGTATTTTGACTATGGTGGTAGTCACATAAATAACACATGGGATAAAATTTCACAGATGTAAACACACACACACACACACACACACACACACACACACACACACACGAGTGCAGATAAAACGGGAGAACAGACTATGGTCTGCGATTTATTAATGCTTGTAGCACTTATTATGTAAGATGCTGCCACAGGAGAAACTGGGTAAAGACTATGTGAAATCTCTCTGTGTTAGTTCTTACAACTACATGTTGTAAGAAATAAAAGCCTTTTAAAGAAAGTTAAAAGAAAACAGTCAATGCACTCACTGTATCTTTGCTACTAATACTACCATAGAATGCCAATATATCACATATTCTGAGACTGAATTATTTTTAAATCCTACTTATATACTAGCAATGAACTACTGGAAATTAAAAAGTATCACAATAGCACCAAAAACCATGACATACTAAGGGATAAGTCTAACAAAATATGTATAAGCTCTGTATGCTTAGGTTTATAAAGCACTGATAAGCAAATCAAAGACATAAATAGAAATATGTCTGTAGATTGGAAGATTTAATGCTGTAAGTCAATTCTCTTCAAAATGTTCTAAACGTGTGCTGTCCGTTAGTCACTAATAGCCATTAGCGACATGCGATGATTTACATTTGAATTTAAATTAAATAAAATTAAATAAAAAATTCAGTTCCTCCATATCACTAGCCATACTTCAAGTCATCTGTGACTACACCATACTGGACAGCACAGATACAGAATATTTCCATCAATATAGAAGGTACAACTGGACAGTGTTGATCTATAAATCCAATGCAATACTGTCAAAATCCCAGCAAGTTTTGTATAAATCTACAAATTTATTCGAAAACTTATATGGAAAAACAGAGAACCCAGAATTTCAAAAACAATTCTGAAAAAGAAGAACCAAGTTGAAGGACTGACTCAATCTGATTTCAAGACTTATTATAATGCTACAGTAATCAAAATAGTGTGGCATTAGCAAAAAGACAAATACAGAATTAATGGAACAAAACAATAGTCCAGAAAGAGACCCAGATTATATAGTCAACATATTTTGACAAAGATGCCAATGTAATTGAACAGAGAAAGGGAGTCTTTTCAACAAAAGGTGCTGAAAAAATTGGGACATGCATATGAAAAGTTAAGAACCTTGATCTATGCCTTTCTCCATGTACAAAAATTAATTCAAAATGAATCACAGTCCTAAATGTAACACCTTAAACTTATTATAGAATCTCTAGAAGAAAACATAGGAGAAAAGTTTTGTGACTTTGGTTTAAGCAAAGATTTCTTCGATAATAAATAAAAGCATAAACCATAAAAAAGAAAATCGATATATAGGATTTCATAAAAATTAAGAACTTCTGCAACTAAGAAAATGAAAACCACAAACTAGTAAAAGTTTGCAAAACAATACATGATAAAGAACTGATATCCAGAATAAACGAAAAATTCTAAGAGCTCAATAAGGAAACAAGCCACAATTTAAAAATGGGCCAGAAATTTGAACCTGCTTTACTAAAAAGATAAATGGATGGCTCACATAACCACATGAAAAGATGATCAACATCATTAATCATTAAGAGAAATGCAAATTAAAATTTCAATGAAATATCATTACACAACTACTATAATGGCCTTTTTACAAAGTCAGTAACAAGTACTGAGGAAGATGCATAGGAATTAGAATTCATACATTGTGCATAAGAATGCAAGATAGTACTGCCAGTTTTGGAAACAGTTTGGCAGTACTGTATAAAATTAAGTTTAAACCTACTACACAGGGCAGTAATCTCACTGCTAGGTGTTTCCTGAGAGAAATTAATACCTATGTCTACATAAAAATCCGAATATGAATGTTTATAGCATCGCACTCATAATCACCCAAACTGTAAACAACCTAAATGTCCATTAACTGGTGAGTGGATAAACTGAGGTAGATCTGAACAATGGAACTCTACTCAACAATAAAAAGTAGTGATCTTACATTTGCAACAACATGAATAAATCTCAAAACCATTATGCTAACTGAAATAATCCAGACACAAAAGGCTACTTTCTATAGGATTCCATTTATAAGATATTCCAGAAAAGGCCAAAAACAAAAACAAATCAAAACAAAACCACCTACAGGAAAGAAAACAAGTGGTTGCAAAGAACTAGGGGAGAAGGGTCAAGGCTACAAAGAGTCATGAGGGAACTTTTTGGGACAATGGAAATATTCTTTTTCTTGACTGTGGTTACAAGCTAAGTTTGTCAAAATTCACAGACCTGTACATCTAGAAAGAATAAACTTTACTAAAAAAAAGTATTTTCACAAAATTTTAAGATCCCAGTTTTCCATTTGAAAACTCATGTCTTTGTACTTCTAAATGGCACTCTTAGAACCTCATGTATAACCACACCTAAAGAAACAAGAATAAGAACAAACTAAACCCAAGTTAGTAGAAGGAAATAGTTAAGATTAGAGCAGAGAAAACTGAAATAGAGAACAGAGAGAATCAAGAAAACCAAAAGTTGGTTTGTTAAAAAAAATTCATTAAAATGACAAACCTTTAGCCAGACTGACAAGAGAGAGAGAGGGAACAAAAATAACTAAAATCAGGAATGAAAGTGGGGACATTAAAACCTTACAGAAATAAGAATTTAAACATGATATGGTCTATGAATAATCATATGCCTACAAATAAAGAAACCTAGATGCAATGGACAAATTCCTAGAAACATACAAAGTACCTAACCTGATGAAAAATAAAAAATCTCAACAGACCTACAAAGATATTGAATCAGTAATCAAAAACCTTCCAAAATGTACCTTCATCAATTTTAACAAAAACAAACAAACAAACAAAAAAAAACCACACCAATGAAGGTATTAACAATAGGGTGATATATGGGAATTTTATGCATGATTATTCTCGAAACCCACAATCCCTCTGTTTTAAAGAAAAAAAAAAAAAATCCACAAAGTCCAGGACCAGATGATTTCACTGTTGAATTATGCCAAACATTAAAAGATTTAAACACCAATCCTCTCAAACTCTACCAAAAGAGGAGCAACTACTACTTAACTCATTTTATGAGGCCAGCATTACCTTGATAACAAAGCCAGATAAAGACAGCACAAGATAATTATAAACTAAGATCCCTTATGAATACAGAGGTAAAAATCTTCAAACTGAATCCATCAGATAAAGGATTATACACCATACCCAAGTGGGATTTATTCTAAGACTGCAAGAAGGGTTCAACATAAGAAAAATCAATCAATTATAAAACACATTAATAGAATGAAGGGGGGGGGGGACCCACTTTCCCCCTAAGAGCATGAACATGACAAGTCCATCACCACTGTTATTCAACATACTGGAAGTTCTAGTTAGAGCAATCAAGAAAAAGAAATAAAAGACATCCAAACTGGAAAGGAAGAAGTAAAATTATCCCTATTATCAGATGACCTGGTTCTATATATAGAAAATTCCAAAGAAACCACAAGAAAGTTACTAAGAGCTAATAAAACAAATTCAAAGTTGTAGAATATAAGGTAAACATGCACACGTCAGTTGTGTTTCTATACACCAGTAATGAACAATCTCAAAAGGAAATCAGGAAAATAATTCTAACTGCAATAGCATCTAACAGAATAAAATACCTAGGAATAAATTTAACCAAGGAGGTGAAAGACTTGCTCACTGAAACCTACAAAACATTGCTAAAAGAAATTAAAGATGACCTAAATAAATGGAAGAAACCCCATGTTTATATATTGGAACACTGAATTTTTTTATTTTTTATTCTGCGCTCCCTGTGTGCTGTGTGTTCTTCTGTGTCTGCTTGTCTTCTCTTTAGGAGGCACCGGGAACCAATCCTGGGACCTTCCGGAGTGGAGAGACGCACTCAACTCTTGTGCCACCTCAGCTCCCTGGTTTGCTGCATCTCTTATTCTCTCTCTTCTGTGTCTCTTTTTGCGTCATCTTGCTGCGCCAGCTCTCCGCACGTGCCAGCACTTCTGCGCAGGCCAGCACTCCACACAGGCCAGCTTGCTTTTCACCAGAAGGCTCCGGGAATCAAACCCTATAGCTCCTATATGGAAGACAGGAGCCCAATGCTTGAGCCAAATCTGCTTCCCGGAACACTTAATTTAATAAGATGTCAACACTGTCTAAAGCGATCTACAAATTTAATGTAATCCCTAATCCCAAATCTTAAATCCAACAGCCTTTTTTGCAGAAATAGAAAGGTGATCCTCAAATTCATATGGAATTGCAAAGGGCCCCAAACAGCCAAAACCATCTTGAAAAAGAAGAACAAAGTTGGAGGACTCACAATTCCTGACTTAAAACTTACTACACAAAGATACTGTAATTAAAACAGTGTGGTACTGGCACAAGGATAGACATATAGACCAATGAAATGAAATTGAGAATCCAGAAATAAAGTCACACATCTATTACCAAGTGATTTTTGGAAAGGATGCCAAGTCCACTCAAGGAATAAAAAATAGTCTCTTAACAAATAGTGCTAGGGAAACTGGAAATCCACATGCAGAAGAATGAATGTGGACCCCTTCCTCTCATTATATACACAAATTAATTCAAAATGCCCTAAATATAATAGCTAATACTATAAAACTCTTACGAGAAAACATAGGGAAATATCTTGAAGACCTTGTAATAGGCGAAATTTTTCAGACTTCACACCAAAAGCACAAACGAAAAAATTAGGCAAAATGGACTTCATCAAAAAAGTGAAAAGACAACCTACAGAATGGGAGAAAATTTGGTAACCATAGATTTGATATGGGTTTAATATCCAAAACATATCAAGAACTCCTACAGCTCAAATCAAAGACAACTCAATTAAAAATTGGGCCAAGGATATCATAGACATTTTTCAAAAAAGATATTCAAATTGCTAATAAGTATATGAAAAGATGTTCAACATCATTAGCCTTTAAGGAAATGCAAGTTAAAACTACAATGAGATACCACTTCACACCTACTAGGTTGGCTATTATTTACAAGACTGAAAATAAATGTTGGCGAGGACGCAAAGAAATAAACCCTAATACATTGTTGATAAGCATATAAAATGGTACAGCCACTATGGAAAAGTCTAGCGGTTCCTTAGAAAGTTAAACACAGAATGGCAAATGTACTCCTAGGTACATATCCCAAAGAATTGAAAGTTGGAACTCAGATATTTGTGCACCAATATTCACTGCAGTATTATTCACAATAGTCAAAAGGTGAAAGCAACCCAAGATGAATGGAGAAACAAAATGTGATCTATCCATAAATGGAATATTATTTGACAGCAAAAAAGAAAAAAAAGGAAGGAAGAAAAAGAAGTGCTGGTACATACTACAACATGGATGAACCTTGAAGACATCATGCTGAGTAAAATAAGCCAGACACAAAAGAGACTTATGAAATACTTAGAATAAGTAAACCCATAGAAATGGAAAGCACATTCCACAGGGAAGGGGAAGTAGGGAGTTGTTATTAAATGAAGGTAAGTTTTGGTTTGGAATGATCAAAGTCTGGAAATAGTGGTGAAAGTTACACAGTATTGTCACTGTACTTAATATCAAAGAATTAAGTTATATCAAAGAAATGTCCACTTAAAATGGTTAAAATGATTTTTATGTTATATATTTTACCACAATTAGTAATTTTAAAAAGATAAAGAAAATTACAGAAGAATAGAGTTTGATACTATTTATATACTGTTAGAAAGCATGAAATACATGCAAGAATACAACATCCATGAGAAGGAAAAACACCAAATTTAGCAAAGCTGTTCCCTTGGGGTGGGATGGAATGGAGTAAGATCATAGGGGTGGAGGGCAGGACCAAGGGCAAGAAACTGGAACCTTCATGAACTCTAGGTGGGGACTGTAATATGGTGCAGCCACTTTGGAAACTGTTTGGTAGTTCCTCAAAAAATTAAACATAAGAGTTACCATTATACCAAGCAATTTCACTCCTAGGTATATACCCAAAAGAAATGAAAACACATTAACACAAAAATGTGTATACAAATATATGTAATAGCAGCAAAGTTCAAAAGAGCAAAAAGGAGGAAACACAAACATCTATCCACTGATGAAGAGATAAATAAATGTGGCATATCTATACACCACGGAGCATTACTCAGCTATAAAAAAGGAATAAAGTATGATACATGCTACAACATGGATGAACTTTGGAAACAGTATGCTAAAGAAGCCAGTCACAAAAGACCACATATTGTATGATTCCATTTATATGAAATCTCCAGAATACAAACTCTGTAGAGAAAGAAAAGTATATTAGTGGTTGCCTAGAGATGAGGGGTGGGGGGTGATGGCTAAAAGGTATGGGATTTCTTCTGAGGGTGGTGAAATGTTCTAAAATTAACTGTGGTGATGGTTGTACAACTCTGTGAATCTACTAAACATCACTGAATTGTACACTTTAAATGAATGAACTCTGATTAAATTACTTCCGTTAAGGGCCTTTGATTAGATTGCATGACCCAGGGTGGGTCT
>JAQZBX010014670.1:10948-38464 GCA_029593785.1 Cabassous unicinctus
GGGGGGGGGGGGGAGGAGAAGAGAAGAATATGTGCATATGCTGCCATGTACCTGACTGTCCACAGCTGCAGTTTGGGCAGTTTGACAGTTTGATGTTATTTATTGAATCCCAAAAAGAGAAAGATCATGTTTGTAAACTAATCTATTCCTCTGGGTGCGATATGCTTTGCTTGTATTAAATTCAGTTGAGGGGCCTTTACTAAGATTATTTGATAAAATCAATTAAGCACTTTTGATTGGGCTATTTTAAGTAAGACCCTTGCTGGGTCTAACATAAATGAAAACAGAGAAAGACTGAGATAGATGAGAAGAGAGAGAGCTCTGTCATTTTTTTATCCTGGGGACCCAGAGAGAAATGAGCCATTCACCTCATAGTTTGCAGTTGACCTTGGGAAGAGAACAGAACAGCTGAGACTGATGCAGAAAGCCCAGAAAGACACCAGCCCTATGCCAGCCTGCAGCTGAGAGAGCAAAGCCCAGGGGGGAAGGTTAAACCTTTGCCTGCCGTCTTGCCTCAACACGTGGCAGCTGATTTTAGTAAGAAAGTACCTATTATGGTACCTTGAGTTGGACTTTCCATGGTCTAAGTAAATAACCTTTTATAAAAGCCAAAAGATTTCTGGTACTTTGCATCAGCACCGCTTTGGCAGACTGATACAGGGAGAAAACATCTCTGATGATGCCTTGATCTGGACATGATGCCTTGATCTGAACACTTCCATGGCCTCAGAACTGTAAGCTTTTAACCTAATAAATCCCCATTGTAAAAGCCAACCTTTGGCAGTATTCAGCAACTAAAACCAGAAGTAACAAAGATCATAATAGGAATCCATGAAATAGAAATCAGAAGTGAGAAAATTCAGTGAAACAAAATCTTGTTCTTTCATTTTAATAAATCTTGATAAGCCAGACTCATCAGGTATGAGAGAGAGAGAGAAGACACTAACCAGTGAGGAATGAGAGGTGATATCACTATGAGTAAGGTGACATTGCTATGATGTTCTTTACATAATAAAGGGAAAAGAGGGATATTAAGAACAACTATGTCAATAAAATGGATAAATTCCTTGAAAGGTACAAACTGCCCAGGCACACTCAAGAAATAACCTCTATATTCCCAGTGAATTTGTAGTTAAACTCCAAGCCCACAATGGCTATACTTGTGAAACCTACCAAACACTTAGAGAAATAATACCATTTCTCCACAAACTCTTCCAGAAAACTCAAGAGAGAATACTTCCCAACTCATTCCATGAGACCCATATTACCCTAATTCAAAACCAAATACATTACATGTAAGGGAACTACAGACCAGACTCTTTCATAAACATAAATGCTAGCATCCATAACAAAATAATTCAACATGGATTAATGTCATGATACTACATCTCGACAAAGTGCAAGATTGGTTTTAAATTCCAACATTAACAGATATCAGCATTTCACACGTAAGACCTGAGGACTGTATCAACAGATGCAGGGGTGAAATAAGTATTTGACTGATTGCTTTCCCCACTAAAATTGGTTACAATGCAAGTATATCTACTCTTACAATTTCTATTTAACATTGTACCAGAGGTTTTAGCCAGTGCAATAAGACAACTAAAAGAAATAAAAGACACTCATACTGGAAAAGAAGTAAAACTTTTAATTCATAAACAAGATCATCCATGGAGAAAATCAGAATGTACCAAAATAATAGAACTATATAGGTGAGGTTTAGTAAGGCTGCAAGATACAAGATACAAAAGTAAACTGTATTTCTATAAACTAACCCAAGCAGAGATCGAAATTGAAATTTACAAAACAGAAACATTTACATAGCATAAAAAATATGACACTTGATAATTTTGGTAAAAGATATACAAGACCTATATACACTGAAAAACAACAAAGCTCTATTGAAGGAAGAACTAGATAAATGAAGAGCTATACTGTGTTCATGGACCGGAATATTTAACCCAAGATGTTAATTTTCTCCGAATTTAACAAGAGTCAATGAAAACTCAATAAAAATCCTAGCAGGTTCTTATAGAAATTGACAAGCGATTTTAATTTTTATATGGAAATGCAAAGGACTAAAATAGCAAAAATAACTTTGAAAAAGAACTAAAACGGAGATCTTGCACTCCCTGACTTCAAAACTTATTATAAAGCTACATTACTTATTACAGTAGTACTGGCACACACACAAAAAAACAACAAATTAGAGCAGGAGTTCTTAACCTTTTTTGTTCCACGGACCCCTATGCCAGTCAGGTGAAATGAATACTACTGTATTTACTGCATACATTCATGAGTGAAAGAAATGCTAGATTTCAGTAAGAGGTCAAAGAAAATAAAGATAATAAGTTGATTTTTTTCAATTCAAGGTCATGGACCCCTGCTTAAAAACCCCCTGAATGAGAGGATTCAGAAATAGACCCACACATTACAGTCCACTGATTTTCAACAAAGTAGCCAAGGCAAACAAATGAGGAAAGGATAATGTTTTCAATAAAAGTTAAACACACCTCTAGCATATTACCCAGCCATTCCACCCCTAGGTACTTACCCAGGAGAAGTGGGAAACATATGTCCAAAACATATGTCCACACAGAGATTTGTTCACAATTGTACACAGTATTTTATTTTACTTACAATAGCCCAAAACTGGAAACAACCCAAATGTTCTTCAACAGATGAATGAATAAACATACAATAGAATGCATATCCATACAAGAGAATACTATTTAGCAGTTTTTAAAAAAATAGCCATACAATAGAATACTATTCAGTGGTTAAAATATATATATATATGGATGAATCTCAAAATAAGCATACTGCCTGAAAGCCAGAACAACAAAAATATGACTGCATTTATATATAATTCTAGAAAATGGAAACTAATCTCTAGGGACAGAAAGCAGATTACTGATGGCCTGGGAAAAGAAAGGGGTGGGAAGGATGGATTACCAAGTGGCAGGAGCAAAATTTTAAGAGTGATAGATAGGTTCATTATTATCTTGATTGTGATGGTGGTTCCCCAGGTTACACTTAATATTTATAGTGTTTATTATACACCACTTACACGTTAATAAAGTGGGAAAAAATTTTAAACGAAGAAGGCAAAATGCTCTTTTCCTGATTGCAGTACAGTGCTTTTTGCTTTTTCTTAAATATAGAAATTATGCATTAGGCTACAACTACAAGTAAATCATATTTTTTGTACATTTTCCCACTACCTTATAAGTATTTTCAAAATGCTCTATTGTCATTCTTGAGTAATTTTAATAGACAATAGATTCTAACATTTTAGCTGTAAATTTACTATCAATACCATCATTACCCTTACACACACCCCATAAATTATAAGGTGCATCTCTTCTTCAAAAACAATCCATAAAATCAGGATTTCACCAAGGTATCAAGTGGTTTTTCTGACTACTGAAGAGATCATAAATCTGGTCTCTGTTTACACTGGAAGATAATCTCGTGTACTTTTTGAGTCACTATGCTACTTTCCATGTTCCCTAAAGTACTGTATTGATAATCCTACTCAGCTTCCTAATCTTCTCACCGGTACACGGTCTCAAAGATTTTATGTCTAGCAGAGAATATATGGAAAAAGAACAGCACCTCCCCCGCCACCGCCCAAAAAAAAGAACAGCCAGTCTGAGTTTACCCAAAGGTCAATTATCTAGTTGGTTCTTTCTTGCTTCATGTCATCCATATGGTTCCACAGGGAGAGGTAGAGTTCCTTTCACTATACTTGAGTCCTGAGTCTTGAGAAGCCAGAAGTACAGGAAAATGGGTAAATCAATTTTCACCTGCCAGAAGTCCTTTTTTTGGGGGGTGGGGTGGGGGTGGGGAGATGAGGAGGATACTGAAGCTAATGATTAAAACAAATTCTGAGGTTAGATGAAGAAATTCTAAATTATACAGTACAAATGGAAATTGGCTATTAACTGCATTCATCACTCTTCTGTTGCTTTCTGAAGTAAAGTAGAAGTAGAGGAGGTCAAACAGGCCTTGTTTTCTCTAATTCTCATTACAGCCAGCGGCAACAATTAAGTATGTGTTCATTCATAAACAATAAAAATTATTCCACAACTTTTTTTTTTTTTTAAGATTTATTTACTTATTTATCCCCGCCTTGCCGCTCGTGTTCCTGTGTCCAATTGCTGTGTGTTTTTTCTGTGTCTGCCTATCTCCCCCCTGCTGCGAGGTCTTGCTGCATCAGCCCACCGCGCCGCACGGGCTGGCCTGCCCTCACAAGGAGGCCCCCGGAAGCGAACCCGGGGCCTCCCATATGGCAAACGGGGCTCCATCGATTGAGCCACACCCGCTTCCCTATTCCACAACTTCATGCAAATATTTTCCTAAGCTGAGGGACAAAGTATATTCTCAGAAACAGAATACAAAAAAAGTCTGATTTATCTACATACTACACATATTCTGACTCTAAATAACCCATCAGTCCAAAAGCCTATTCTTTGAAGGAAAGAAAATATGACATGTATAAGACCACAACGTATGGTATCCAGACAGATTTACTCAATTAAAAAGAAAAAATCAGGTTTTTAAAAATGAAAGACTGCATAGCAACCAACTCCATAAAGTCAAAGTCACAAGATTAGTTCTTAACTCTTTTCTTTAAAATCTGATTCATTCGTACTATGATTAGAAAAGTTATAATGACAAGAAAACTATAAAAAAATGTCCAAGATATGTTTGAAGGGTGTTTCTACTTCATTGTACTATTACTAAGAAGTCACTGAATAAAAATTACTGAATTTCAGTTTTAGACTAGACAGCTGAACAAGAGTTAAAATAAAATTCTCATTTTTATATATAACTATAGAATTGATAAGTGAAAAGGAATTAGAAAAAGATAATCTGGATCTACTTACTTGAAAAGATCATTAAACTGAAAACAAAAACAAACCTCCAGTGACAGCAAAAAAAAAACCCTAAAAAACATACTTCAAAATTATACAGGTCACCAGGAAAACAAGGCAATATCCTTATACCAATTTTCTGGGAGCACTATCAGGAGGGTAATAAAGTTAATTCTAAAACTACATCTTTCAAAACCACAGAATGATCACAATGATGTGTCAAGTAACCATTAGTTAATTTAACTATTAGGTTGTCTAATGTTAAATTGAACATAAGTTTCCCTATCTAGGAATCAACCCACTCACTTTGTACCAACTCTACTCACTTTTGTATAGGACATTTCCTGCTTGTGAAAATTTTTTTAAAACTAGCTTTTTAGATTACAAAAGTTTCCATGTAATGTCTATTTAAGAATCAGCTCTATAATTCAGTATTAATAGTTATTTTTATTGAGAGATTAATTCTGAAAGTTTGTGCTTTAATAATTGAGCTTATTAATAGCTAATAAATTTATGCAAAATGCAACAAATCCTCTTTTTACCAAAACATCATGAAACTCATTATTTAGTCCAAGAGTTCTAAAAATACTAATAAACAATTCAAAGGGTTAATTTATAAAACAGGACCAGTTAAAAGGGAAAGGTCATCTAGGACTTCACTCCTGAAAAAGAACAGAGAAAATTCCAATATCTAAATTATTAATCAGTTCAAAAACTTCTCTAGCTTGCTTTGTGCAAATCCATTAGTAAGACAATCACCTTTCTAAATCCTAGTCAGCTGCAAAAAATTTCTATGAAAAATAAAGACTTTATACTCTTACTGATTTTGATCCAAACCTTTACCCTCAAACAATATTCTGAATCTAGACCACTCTCATTGCTCATTTTATAAACCTTTCAAGATATCTGTTTCTAAAACCTTAAGCCAGCAAACACACAGCAGATAAGAATTTAAGATAAGAGGAAGGCATTCTTTAGGAGTCCTCCTGGGAGAAATCCCTATAGAAACTGGCACTGCGCTTCAGGAAAATTCTATTTTGCAATCAATTGTCTCAGCTTTGGGCAGAAAAGCAGGTATGAACTTGAAAGGGACATAACCAAGAGAGTATCTTTAGAGCAACAACAGCCACTATGCAAAGAGTAAAATTAGATACTAAAGAGGAAGTAAAATAGTGGCAATATATCAAGTCAATTACCAAGTGTTTTTTTTTTTTTAATGGACATACCCATTTACCGAGAGAGATAACCAATGTACGACGAAACCATTTTTAAAATAAAACAGATTTTAAACAACAGGTAGAATGGATTGCACTCTAAAAGGTGCATTGATGAATACAGAATCTTTACAGTAAGAGACTTCACTCTGAAGATTTAACAGTGAATGCCACTGTCTCTGCCCCTAAGGGTTTCATAGTCTAGTTGGGACAATAAACATGCACAAGGTTTGCAGTACAAAATAAATGCTATGTAAGAGACATGCACAAAGTGCTTCAATGATCACACAAGAAAAGAACCAAGGAAGGCTTCCCAAAGGTGCTGACATGAGCTGGGTGGCCTTGCAGTGAAAGTTGGGAATATACAGGTAGCAGTAAGAGACAGAAGTCTTCAGGCAACTCAAGCAGTGTACATGGCAGGCAGCATGGTGACAGGAAAGAACATGTCAGAAAACACTAAACAGTTTGACTAAAAGGTGCATGATAAAAAGTGGCAGAGATGGGGCTGGTAAGGCAGGACACAGAAGTCTATCGAGACTTGCATGTTACCTTAAGGAAACACAGTAATACATCCTAGGGCAACAAGGCAGCAAATAAGGTTTTTAAGGAGATGAGCTACATGATCGATTTGTTTTTTAGAGATACCTGGAAGCACCAGAAAAGGCCAGAACCTGGCAAAACTGCAATGAGTCTGGGCTACAAAGGGTAGCAAATAAGTTCATACTGAAATTAAAAATGAAAATAATGAGGACCTAAGTTAATGTAGTAGCAGCCAGGAATACAGGACAAGTAAACCAATAGGATTTGGTATCTGATTGAATGCTATGGGTCTCTAAATTACCATCTATAGATTGGGTGCCTTTGCAGATAGTAATGCCATTATCAGGCTAAACGGAACAACAGGCATTCACGGGAAGGTGGAAAAGATCAGAGTTCAAGTGCAACTCTGCTAAGTGAACTTAGACTAGGAACAAACTCTAAGCCTCATTTCCCTACCTATGAAATAGGGATATATCAAGTATACATCACAGCCTTCTAAGGATTAAATGAGACAATGAATGAAATGAGCTTAATATAGTGCCCCTGATGCATGCTAAATGCCCATCAAATGTTGGTTCTTATCAGCATTATCAGGTTGGAAATAAGACTGCTGATGAAACCTTTGATGGGCTATGTCCCACTGTTCTGTTTCGTGGTACCTAATAAACGAAGCTCCTTCAGGGTCTGTGTTACTTACACTGCAGCAACTAGCACACTCAATAAACAGTTGTTCAATAATTGCTATGAAGGAAAATGTCCGACATACACCTGTTCTATTAGAATCAAGCCTTGCCTTGGGATATGACTCAAGTATTAACTATTTCAGTAATAAAAATACTTGTTAAAAAAGATGCACTGGAGTCATTCTTTTAATGAAATGATATACCAAACAATGGTGTACTAAATAAGAATATCCCTAGGGCTATAGCACACCTGTCTGTACTTAATACTCATCTTCCACACAGGTGTTTGAGATTGATGTGAAGCCCTAATCTCAGAGATTCCCAAATAGAAAGATTAACTAAATCTAGTTTTTTAGTTTGCACTGAGTTTCATTTCTTAGAATGCGGAAAACAGGGATAAGGATTTGTTAACCCATAAATGAAAGATTTCAAAATTTAAAAATCAACTATTAAATAAGAAAACAGTTAATCTACACATAAACTCAACACTGCCAAAAACTTTCTTATTTAGAGATTCTGAAACGTATAAAAACAATGGGGAGGGGGTGGTTACAAATATTATTTTCTATATAAATTTTCAGACAAGCAATTTAGCATCGTGATATTTAAATGATCTTATTATTATAAATTGCAGACTGACATAAATCACAGTAGTTTAGAACTAGACGAGACATAGATATCATCCAGTTCTGTGAATTTCAAATTTTAATTGCGATAGACTTAAATCCCAAGCTAGCATACACATTTATACATATAAGTCACGTCTTTCAATAATGTAGCTCTTATTCACATAACTGCAGCAGCAATTGCATACATTTAAAATTTTAAGAAAACCTAGACAGTGAGACCCTACTCCTTCCAAAACAAAAACCTCTGAATCATTATATTATATCAAATTTCATCCCAAAAGATAGCCATGTTCTACAATCCTAACTACCCTTAAAAAAAAAAAAAAAAAAAAAAAAAACTAATGAGGATTTCATGTTGCCGAGTTTCACCAAGATCAGAAATGTTGGGATCTTTGCATAAGATTTACAGTCCTCTATCTAACTTATAGTCCTCTAAGAGTGAGGAGACAGAGAGTCTTTGTCAGCAAATCAGGCTGACCCAAGAAAAAAATTCTGAAAAGGCAGAGAAATAACCAAAATACAACACTCTACTTTACCAATCCTTATCATCACTCTCGACCTGAGCATCAAGATTTAATTCCCCTTCCTACAAACACACTTCAATGGTGCACATTAAAAGTACTTGCCAAGGTAAGCTGATAGTTTATGGTCACACATTTGTCCCACAAAGTACCCAAAAATAAACTGGATGTCTTGTGGCTTGCTCAATATTTTCTTAATTGGAAGAAACAAATGGAAACAACGCTAGCAATGCATACAGTGAAAGCAGAATCTACATATGAGAACACAGAGACACAACACCTAATGTCGTGGGCCATCTGACTCTGCCCAGGAGACTAGTGCACCACTGCCTTGGGATAGTCAATCATTCAAAAACTCTGCCTCTCATCAGTGATTTTAATGATGGCATGCAAAGCTCTTTCAACGAATTGTTTCATCTTCTGAATAAGTCAAGCAACAAATATCAATTCAAAGAACCTGACTTTAAGACAGGATACACAGCACAGCCTCCGCTCATGTTTAGGGATTATTTAACCAAGGGACAGAATGAGAAATACAGAACTTTATAAAAAGAAACACCACAAAAAAACATGCAACTAAATCACATAATCTATACGGGCTTATGTTAACTTTTTACATTATATTATTGTCGTCCCCTAACAAAACAAAAAGAATGCAGTTAGAACACTTTGGTACCATTTAAATTTGTCCATTTAATTAAGTCACCTTTCTATTTCTTCTCTACTAACTGGGTATGAAACCAATTAGTTTTCTGAGCCTCAGCTTCTTCAACGGTGAAAGTTAGAATAACAACTATCTCTCAGGATTGCTTTGAGTAAGTACACTGAGAAAATTAGATATCATCTTAAGACCTACAGTCTAAATGTTCAAGCACCTGGTGCAATATTTTGCACATCTGTGCTCAAGTATTTGTTCATTCATTCAGACATATTTTAAAAGTTAGGCCCAAAGTTTCAATTCTGGAAAGTGACGGTTATTTCATGTATTATTTAGGTATTTACTAGTAATATTAAGAAATCTGCCATGCCTTTAGAATGATTAATCATTCAATCCAATACACAAATCTATTGGAATAACAACATTAATAGCAGTTCTATATTATGTTTGTATGTATGCATACGTACATATATACATTCATATACATACATATAACAATTACATATTTTTTTACACTGTGTATTCCTTACAAATTAAAAACACAAGTTCAAGTAACATGCCCAAGGTCACAAAGATTAGCCAAGGGCAGAACTGGTAGTACTCAACCCTAGATCTGACACCAAAGCCTTGACTCTTTACTACTCTTCAAACCAGTAGCCACTAGCCACATATGACTATTGAGCACTTGAAATATTGTGTCTCAATTGAGATATGCTGTAAGTGTAAAATGCACACAAGATTTCAAAGACTTTACAAAAAAATAAAATATCTCACCATAATTTTATAGATTACATGTTGAAATGATAGTATTTTGGATATAATGGGCTAAATAAAATATGTTCTTAAAATTAATTTCACCTGTTGCATTTTACTTTACTTACTGTAGCTACTAGAAAATTTAAAATTACATGTGGCTTGCAATATATTTATATTCAACAGCACTAATCTAGATTATCATACAGCATATTTTATAATACAAAGAAGAGCATGAAACTATCTTAAACTCAAAACACAACCATGTTTTAGAGGAACACAATCATATACTTTCTCATCTTAATAGCTATTTAAGTATCTATAGTGTAAAAATATAGTTCCAGTTAAATCTCAATCTTCCAGAATTAGATGTATTTTTAAAATTCTCTATCATGAAAACTGCTTTACTCCAACCTCAAAAGTGATACAGGTTCACCCAGACACTATAAAAATTACATAAAAGCCCAAGAAAGACTCCATCATCCCACAGAGTTAATGTTTTGTCAGCCACTCTCTCCTTCAAGGTATGTACATTAGGTTGAATTGTACCTAGGTGGGATCATGAAGTTTATGATTTTATAATATGCTTTTTGTGTATTTACTAGATTAGGAATATTTTCCTCTATCATTACATATTCTTGCAAAGCATTTTTAAAGCTTTTTATTCTGCAAAAATTATACATTTTTTGCAGGAGGTTGCAAAGATAGTACCAAGAGAGGCCCTATGCAATCTTCACCCACTTTCACTGCTATGGTTAAATCTTCTTGATCATAGTACAGTATCAACCAGGAAATATGACAGTGGTACAATGTTCTATGCCATTTTATCACACGTGTAGATTACTATAACCATCACCACAATCAAGATACAGATCTATTTCAACACCACAAAGACCTACCTCATGCTACTCCTTTATAATAGCACCCACCCCACCCTCACCCCCACCCCTACTCCTATCTATTCTCCATCTCTATCATTTTGTCATTTCAAGAATGTTGGGTTGTATGGTTAAGTATATAGTTTTATATGAACCTGCCAAACTATTTTTCAGCATGGTTGTACCATTTACAACCGATTTACATTCCTACTAGCAATGTATGTGCAATCTCAAAACATTCTGAATTCCTAAAATATTCCATCATGGCTAGCCCATAATTTCTAACATTCCCTAATGACCCCTAATTTAGGTAATTTTCAATTGTTATAATAAATAATAATTTAATATATTTACACAGAAACGTTTATGTGCAGTTCAAAAAACTTCTCCAAGTTAAATTGCTGTGTCACAGGGTACAAATACTTTAAAGGCATTCTGAAACCAACTGCCACACTGGCCTTCAGAAAATTTAAATCAACTTATAAAACCAATAAGGTTCTATGAGAATGTCCATTTACTGGTCTCACCAATATTGTTTTAACCTGTAAAATCTGATGTCAAACAATGTTATTTTATATTTATTTGAGTAACAGGAAGATTATACATATCTCCATTTACTGATTTAATTTTTAATTATTTCATGAATTACCTGTTTGTGTTCTTTGACTTCTTATGGAATGCTGAATTACTGATTATATAACATCTTTACTTATTATGAAGATTAGTTCTACCTCTCTTAGATATGATGCAAATAAGATTTTTAATAAATTATGCCTGAAAATTCATTCCAATCATCAGTAATGCAAAATAACAGCTGATTTTAGGATATAAAAAGATACAAATTGGTTGATATGGTCCCAATTTATAAACATTCTTAGCACCATATTTTCATTCATTAAGCAGTTGCCTTCAATGCCTAATCTAGATAAAAAAATATGGTTCCTAGAATGTCAATGCTTCCTTCTCTTAAGTTCTTTTTGAAATGCCAAGGCATAATTTTTCCATAACAAACATCAAAATCTATCTTCAACTTCATTAGATCTGGCTGGCGTCTCTTTAGAAGTTAAGGGCATCTAAACCAGCAGTCCTCATAAAGTGTGCTCTCCAGACCAGCAGCATCAACACCTTCTGAAAGCTTGTCAGAAATGCAGATTTTCTTGGCCCTACCCAAGAACTACTTGAACATGAAACTCTGGGAGACCCAGAAATCTAATCTATATTTTAATAAGCCTTCCAGGTGATTCTGATGCATGTTAAAGTCTGATAGAACCATTAAGTTTGGATTTGCTTGCTCAAAAGGGAATCTGGCAAAGTTGATTTTGCTACGGATGGTTAAATATTCAATGACATAATTTGGTTCTCCCCAAAATGAAAGCAATCCAGAAAGAAAACTGGATTTTAAAACTTTATTTTCTACCAATAGAAACTCTAAAACCACGAAGCGTTTCCCTTAGAAGAGTCCAAAATGAACCATATAAACCAACAGGCCAGGATTCATGTCTTTGAAATCAGAGAGATAGTTTGCTTCATATCACATAGAAACTGATTTTCCTCCACAAGGAACTACCACTTACATAATTTCAAAAACTGAAAGAAATAGCATATTAAAGCATGGTACATGGAAAACTACAGTTACTCAAATTTTTGTGATCAGATGAATGAATAAATTGCTCAATAAATTTTAAAAAACAAATTCTGTGTGGCAATATCATGGATTTTTTTTTCTTTTTAATAAGCACATATAACCTTCATAACTAGAATAAGGAATAAAGTAAACAAATATAACTAACTGTAAAAGAAAACACAGAGGGGCACGGATGTAGATCAAGTGGTAGAGCGCCTGCTTCCCAAGTACTGGGTCCTAGGTTCAATCCCTGGTACCTCCTAAAAACCAACCAACCAACCCTCAATGGGGAGAGGATGTAGCTCAGTGGCTGAACACCTGCTTCCCATGTATGAGGTCCTGGGTTGAAGACCCTGTACCTCCTTGGAAAAAAAACAAACAAACACAGAATGTCAGTATTTTTAGGTTTTGCTAATCTTCACTAATATTCTTTCTTTCCTTTATCCATACCATAAATGTATAAAAATAACACGCCTATGTAAAAAAAAAAAAAGCCAGGTGCTGGAGTGACACCAGATAAATTAATAACAGCTCTTATGTTCCTGGAGCTTATCATAGCTCAAAATTAGAAACTAGCACATCAGGAGTATTAAACCATTAACAAAAGTGGTTTACTAAACCGTAGTAGGTATTTTCTACCTACCTAGTAAGTTTCCCATTTCCATACAAGCAACAGACCCTGCAGATGAGTGAAGCTTAGTCAATGAGAAAACAATGAATGGTCCAGGGACTGGTCACGTGACTGGGACCCTGATTCCTGCAGTTCCTCATTTGATTCCTTGAGCTCAAACAGTATCCTCTTTAATGGCTATAAGAACCAATAAATTCCTTTGTTTCTGTTTGTTTGGGTTTAAAGCAGTTGGAGTTGAAGAATCTTTATTTCTTGCAAACTTGAATATTTTTGTAGACACTTAGGATGGTATTTAAAAGCATTTAGTTTTGTGAAAGAATAAAGAAAAAGGTAAATAAACCTCATAACCCTCTATATTAGGAAATCTGACCTGTTCTTAGAAAGCAGTTAACAGGTTTGTTTTCTTCCTCTGATTAACCACCATGCCCTTTATGTGTTATAAGACCCAATACAGATGAAATTGACATCATACAACACCCTTAATTTCCTGTCCCTCCTAAAGGTCATCAAAGTTTCTTCTTAAATTGTATCGCTAATGCTCTTACTTAAATTGTAGAGAAGAAAGCTTTAAACAAGTTTTAAGTGGATACTTTTATTTTTGTACATCTCTGCCACTAGTAGTTCCTTTCCCAAACCACAGGATAATTTAAGCAGATTTTCTAAATTGGCAGAGGGAGAAAAGGGGTGGAAGTAATATCTAAACCTATTTAAAAACAAAAAACTTTTACCTGCTTACCATGTGATTTCAACTATTCATGATTTTTTGATTTACAGAAGTTTATTTGCATTGCCTATACTAAGAATTCATTTTTGGCAACATAGTCTGTGTCTATCACCACATGACAGTGAAATTATAGCTAAATAAATGAAGTGAATGAGTCAACAGACATCATTAATCCAAATTATTCAACAGAATGGTAATATATACCATGTACAACGTACAACTATCAAATTATGGTAGAACTTACACAATAAACAGCCTAACCTTTCCAACAACACCCAGAATGCTGTGTAACCATTTTAAAACTGGCTTTAGGTGCCAGCTTACAAGTACACACATCTAGGCTGCTAATCACAATTTCCTGACTCCTCAAAATTGGTCTTGTATATAATAACTGATTCCTGCTTTATTCACTAGAGTTTTCAATGTGACTTTTAGCTTCTGGAATCACCAAATGCACAACCAAGAAGGATAAATAATTGTCATGGTTAAAGTTATTCAGGTAAGTGTACCAAAGCTCTGAAGCTAAAAACCATTCCAGGAAGTCCTTTAAGTGTATTGCCTACTGCCTCCAAGTTCTGTGTTTAAGTTCTAATACTTCAGAAAACAAAACCAGAAAAACAGGAACACTACCTTTACGGTCACGCTATATAAAGGCAACTTATTCCCTAATCCAGTAACATTAAACACACAGGACATGAGTCCTAATATGAAAGAATATTTTACTAGAATTCTTAACTGGAATAATTTTAAAGGGTACTCCAACAGAAACTCCTCCAGTCTTCATCTATTCTATACACATTCACTGAACCCCTACCAAGTGCCAGGCACTGCAATAACATGGAAAATACGGCTCTGAAAACACAGGTCCTGTCTTCAAGAACTTGACAACATAACTGAGACAGATTAGAAACCAAATAAAAATACAGTTTGTGTGTTATGACAGACAGGTATACATGATAGGTGTGTGGAGGGGAAAGAGTATGGAAAGGCTTGCTGAAATGACTTAAAGACAAATAGGTGTCAGCCAGAACACAAAAGGAAGGAAAAGCATTTCAGGAGAAAACCCAGAAGAAAAGTTCGTATAAAGATATGGAAGTGAGATCTCATGGTCCTTGCCTGGAAAACCCCAAACAGTTTGGTATGAAAAACACACATGGTATGTATGGAGGGCAGATGGGGTATGTGGCAGGCTGCTTGCAGAAACACAAGAGACAGACACAGGAAAAGACTAAATCAAAGGCCCTTGTGATGCTTCAAGAGATTTGGAGTTTATTCTAAAGGCAATGAGAATCATGATAATTTTAAGCAGGAATGAGACATGATTACTTTTTCATTTTAAAAAAGCACTCTGATAGATGAATGGAGGTGGTCATAGGTGGTTGTCTAATAATATCTGGGTATCACCAGCCTATTGAAAGATATGAAAAGGTGTGGTTGACATCACTTACAATGGTTGAACCTTTACATTCGGGGGTAGGGTGGGGGGAGGGGTAGCAGCAAAGAACTTAAAAAAACAACAACAAAAAAACCCAAACTCTCCTCTCAAGGATGCAAATAACTAAAATCAAAAACAAAAGGAGGGACATTACTACCAAAGAAATAAAAAGGATTATAAGACACCATGAACAACTGATCAACAAAATAGATAACTGAGATGAAATGGGCAAATTCCTAGAAACACACAAATTACCTAAACTGACTCAAGAAGAAATAGAAGACCTCAACAGCCCAATAACAAAAGATTAAATCAGTAATCAAAAACCTCTCAACAAAAGTCCAGGGCCAGGTGGCCTCACTGAATTTTAACAAACATTTAAAGAATTAACACTAATCCTGCTTCAACTCTTCCAAAAATTGAAGAGGAGATAACATTCCTACTTCATTCTACGAGGCCAACATCACCATAAAACCAAAGCCAGATAAACATATCACAAGAAAAAAAAAAATGACAGACTAATATCCCTTATGAATATAGATGCAAAAATCCTCAACAAAATACTAGCAAACCGAATCAAACAGCACATTAAATGTATTATACACCACACAACCAGGTGGGATTTATACCAGGAATGAAAGGATGATTCAACATAAGAAAATCAACCATTGCAATAAACAATTAATTGAAGGAAAACAAAACACACGATCATCTCAATTGACACAGAAAAGGCACTGACAAAATCCAGCACCCCTTCTTGATAAAAACATCCAGAAAACTAAGAATAGAAGGAAACTTCCTCAAAATGATAAAAGGGCATATATGACAAACCAACAGCTAACATCATATTCAATAGTGAAACTGAAAGCTTCACCCCAAAATCAGGAAGACAAAGAATCCCACTATAACCACTATTATTCAACACTGGACCTCTAGCCTCGACAAACCAGGCAAGAAAAACAAATAAAAGGCATCCAACTCTGAAAGGAAGAGGTAAAACTGTCTCTATTCTCAGGTGATACAATCCTATATATAGAAAATCCCAAAGACTCTACAAGAAAGCTACTAGAGCAATAAAACAATTCAGCAAAGGGGCAGGGTACAAGATCAACAGACAAAAATCCATTGAACAATCTGAAAAGGAAATCAAGAAAACAATTCCATTTACAAGAGCCACCAAAAGAATCAAATATGTAAGCATAAATTTAAACAAGGATGTAAAGGACTTTTATAGGGAAAACTACAAAACATCAAAAACCTAAAGCAAGACAAGGATATTCCATGTTCATGAACTGGAAGACTAAATATTGTTCAGTCTTTGACTACCACCCAAAGCAATTTAGAGAGTCAATGCAATCCCAATCAAAATCCCAACAGCTTTCTTCACAGAAATGGAGAAGCAAATCATCAAATTTATATGGAAGGGCAAGAAGCCCTGAAGAGCCAAAAACACTTTTAAGAACAACAAAGTTGTTGTCCAGTAGAACAAAACTGAGAGTTCAGAATAAACCCCGCCATCAATAGCCAATTGATTTTTGACAAGGACACTGTAGCCGTTTGGCAGTTTGATGTAATTATGAATTCCAAAAATAGATATTGGATTATGCTTGTAAACTGGTATGCTGTGTGCATGATTAAGTTATGATTAGGGTGTTAACTGGGCCAGGTCAGTAGGGCGTTGAGCCCCACCCCTTGGTGGGTGGGGGAATCAAATATAATCAAATATAAAAGAGTTGAAGTAGTTTTTGATGTTGGAGTTTTGATGTTGGAGAGAAGGCCCCGGGATAGAGATGAGCCATTCGCCTGAGAGTTCACAGCTGGCCTTGTGGAGAGAAGCAAAGCCTAGAGCCTAATAGTCTACAGCTGACCTTGTGGAGGAACCAGAGGAGCTAAGCCCAGAGAGAAATGCAGCCCAAGAAGTCTGAACCGTGGCAAACATTGGCAGCTGTCTGGCTCCAACACGTAAATGGACTTTGATGAGGGAAGAAACTTATGCTTTATGGCCTGGTAACTGTGGACTTCTACCCCAAATAAATACCCTTTATAAAGACCAACCAATCTCTGGTATTTTGCATTAGCACCCCTTTGGCTGACTAATACAGATACCATGCCCACTCAATGGGAAAAGAATAGTCTCTTCAATAAATGGTGCTGAAGAAACTGAAGAGCCACATGCAAAAAACAACCGAATGTAGACCTCGATCTCACACCACATACAAAAATTAACTCAACTCCATCAACGGCCTAAATATAAGAACAAAACCTTTAAACTCCTAAAAGAAAACATAGGGGAGTATCTTCAGGATCTTGTGTTAGGCAACAAATTCTTAGACTTTATATCAAAAGTATAAGTAACAAAATAAAAATTAGATAAACTGAAACTCATCAAAACGTAACTTTTGTTCATCAAGGGACATTATCAAGAAAGTGAAAAGACAACCAACAGAATGGGGGAAAATATTTGGAAACCATCTATCTGAAAGGATTCAATATCTAGAATATGTAAAGAACTCTTACAATTCAATAGTAAAAAGACAAATAAGCCAATTAAAAAGTGGGCCAAGGATTTGACAAGCATTTCTCCAAATAAGATATACAAATGGCCAATAATAAGCACATAAAAAGATGCTCAGCATCATCAGCCATTAGGGAAATGCAAATCAAAACCACGAGATACCACATCACACCCACTAGATGGCTTTTTTAAAACCAGAAAATAACAAGTGTTGGTGAAATATGGAAAATAGAAACCCTCTTACAACGTTGGTGGGAATGTAAAATGGCACAGCCACTGTGGAAAAGTTTGGCGGTTCCTCAGAAAGTTAGGAATAGAATTACCATATGACCCAGTAATCCCACTTCTACTTATATACCCAAGTGAATTAAAAGCAGGGAGTCAGATATCTATACACCAATATTCATAGCAGCATTATTCACAATTGCCAGAAGGCGGAATCAACCCAAGTATCCATTAGCAAATGAATGAACAAAAGGCAATTTATACACAATGGAATATTATTGAGCTATAAAAAATGACATCGATACATGCTATAACATGAACCTTGAAGACATCATATTGCGTGAAATAAACCAGACACATGTGAATATTCTCGCTGTCCTGATTTTGTGATAATCAGGGTAGGCTAAACATTTGCTATATTAGAAACCATGCATGTGTCCCCAGACCTAGTTTTTCTCCCTAGATCTGGTTTTTAGAATGCTGGTGATAAACTAAGCCTTATTTATTATATGACCATCCTATACGGAAAATGACTATAACTCTAGGTATCTTTGGTCAACCTCAAGAGATATAGCAGGGGGACGGATGTGGCTCAAATGATTGGGCATCTGTTTCCCATATGGAGGGACCTGGGTTCGATCCCTGGCACCTCCCGGTAAAAATTTAAAAAAAGAAAAATATAGAAGGCGTGTGGGCGCCCTGTCAGGCCCCGCGCCATGCAGCAAGATGATGTAACAGGAGAGTGACACAAAGGAAAGCCAAGACAAGATGCACCGAAAAACCAGGAACTAAGGTGGCACAGGCAGTAGCACACCTCTCTTCCACATCGGAGGTTCTGAGGATCAAATCCCAGCGAAGACAGAAGGATGAGAAAAGAGGGCAGGAAATGGACACTGAGTTGCCCAGCGAATGGGCACAAAAACAGCAAAAACGAGAGGGCAGGGAGAGGTAAAAACGGATAAAAGTAAATAAAACAAATAAATCCCTAAAAAAAAATATAGGGGAGTAGGGTGCAGACTATAGTTAGTGGTAATACTTTGATGATGCTCTTTCATAGTTAGCAGATGTTTCACAACAATGCAGGGTGTTTGTGGTGGGGTGATGTGTGGGAGCCCTGTGTGATGTTATGCATGTTTGTTTTGTGGGTTCACAATGTTTGCTGGACACTTATGGTTTATGTATGTTCAGGTATGAATGATACACTTCAATAAATTGTTTTAAAAAAAAAATAAACCAGACACAAAAGGACAAATATTGTATGATCTCACCTGTGGAAGTAACTAAAATATGGAAGTTCAGAGACAGAAAGTAAGATTACAGGGTACCAGGGCAGATGTGGGGTGGGGAATGGGGAGTTAACGCTTAATGCGTACAGAGTTTCTGATTAGGGTAATGGAAAAGTTTTGGAAATAGATGGTGGTAATGGTAGCACAACATTGTGAATGTAATTAGCACCAAAGCACTGTATACTTGACGTGTTTAAAATGGGAAATGTCACATTGTATATGTTATCAAAGCGAACATTTTTTTTAAAAATCTCTTAGCCTATTAGACAAATTCATCATCCAGGATCATTAAGGTCCAGTTTAAATCACACAGACTCAATGAGACCTTTTCTGATGAATCCCAATAAGATTCGTTACCTCCTCTAAATGGAACTATCGTCTCTACCATGTACACATTCATTCCATGCCTTCTTGTTCACATCACTGGGTG
The DNA here is from genome assembly GCA_029593785.1 of Cabassous unicinctus. Lineage (NCBI taxonomy): Eukaryota > Metazoa > Chordata > Mammalia > Cingulata > Chlamyphoridae > Cabassous > Cabassous unicinctus. The sequence continues at coordinate 30,575 of JAQZBX010014670.1, forward strand.
TTTTAAATTGCTGGCTATATTTTTATGTCTTTTCAACAAGTCTGTTAAGCTCCTTGAGAGCAGGAACTTTCCATTTATTTAGCCAATGCCTTGAAATATAAATGACATCAACAATACTAATGAGGCAAAAATTTACTTTTTATGTATTCTAAAAAGTTTCACATACCAGGTTTTATTCCTCTTAATAGAATGATGCATAGAATGATGCTACTGCTGGGAGGAGACATCATGTAAGGCTGAAGAGAGGTCCTATCTCTAGAATGTGTAAGGGTATGCATGCAAAAAGCTGATACAGACTTAGGATAAAACAGCACTAGTAAAATAAATAAGAACTACAAACAATATGGAGGAATCTCATGTAACACTGGAATAAGTCAGACCCAGCAGGATAGTGGTTTCCCCAGGAGGGGAAGCAGGTGGCAGTGACTGGAAGAGTACACAAGGGGCTTCTTGGGTTCTGGGTAGTTCTGTTTCTTAATCTTGGGTACTGGTCCCATGGGTGTTCTCACTTTATGAAAGTTCATCAAGTCTTAAATTTACGGTTTGTGCTCTTATATGCATGTTACAGTTCTATAAAAGGTTTGCATAAAAATAAAACAGGACTTGGATGGACTGTATGGTATGTGAACACATCTCAATAAAACTGCTTAAAATTTGAAAAATAAAATAAGTTAAAAAAAAAAAGTGAGAGAGAGAATGGGGGTGGGGGGGGAGAGTACTAGTGATAGGGAGCATAAAAGAAGATGCCATAAAGAGAAAATCTACTGGTGATGGGGCAAAAGAGAAAATGAGAGCCAGAAAGACTGTAAAGTGTATTCACTCCAGTCATTTAGAGACCCACTATTACCTAAAACAGTAATGAACTGAATTAGTGCTAACAATACTATTTTGGTAACTACAGCTACTTAGGAGTAGAAGTCACATTTTTATTAATCTTGGAATTTCTTCAGCACCTAATGATAGCAATAAATGTAAGCCAAATTAATAAAGTATTACATAAGTGAGTCCATTCATAACCTCCCATTCTAATGACTGACAGAACATACAAGCAAGTTAGCTGGCTTGGGTTTAATCTCTGACATGCAACTAAGAAAAGTTTAGTAGCCTGTGCACAAAGGCTCTAGCTTTAAAAACTGTCCCAACCAAACGAGTTAAATGGACACAAATAAGCCTATGAAAGTAAAAAAATAAATTAAAAATAAATTTAAAAAAATTTTTTAAAGCAGCGTTACTGTGTTTCGTGAAAAGGCAAATGCAGATCTCAATGCTGTCTATAAAGCAGTCACCCAACGGAGTTCCCATTATTCTACAGTTCCTTACATTGGTCTAATTTCTTCATAGCACTTGCAGGTAACTGAAATTATCTCATTCTTCTGTTTACTTTTTATTTTCTCTTCCTCTCCATAGTATTGGAAACTCCCTGAGAGCAGGAACCATTTCTGTTTTTACGCTACTGTATGCCTAGAGCCCAGATGGCTGTGCACTCAATAAAAACTTGTCAAATGATCACAACTACCCAGGTAATTTACTTTAAGGTTACCAAGTATACATAAGACCAAGTCAGTACCAATAAATCTGTAAATTCAATGTAATTACAAATACAAAATAAATCATTACTCTGTTTCTGGGTAAGAGTGATCTTTAAAACCACACCAGCTTTTGCACCAGCTCTGAGGTCAAAAAGGTTTAAGATTTGGTGATTTGGAAGACAGATAATTTTTAAAATGTATTTTATAGAGAATTTCGGTAGAAGACAGACACTACAATCAAACCAAAGAGATCTAAGGAGCAAAACCAGTGTGGTGGATTACCAGAAAGTGTGGGAAAGAGGCCTGGTTCTTTACCAGTATAGGTACCTCCTCTTCTTTCTGGGAGTTTTCCTATCTGAAAAACATCACAGGACAATGCCCTTTTGAAGCTTCCAGCAAAGACCAAAACTTTCACATGTAACTAATTATGCTGTGTTTTCCCCTAAAACAAACAAAAGTTACTAATTACACCGTGCTTTCCCCTAAAACGAACAAAATAGTTACTTCTAAAGTATCTCATAACTATTCAAGAAATTTTGGGGGGGTATCTGAATTTTAGGGCAGAAAAAAACCAAAATGACAACTGCAAAAAATCAGGGAGTTCCTGAACAAGGAAAACATTTTACACACAAGAAAACTGCCTCTTCAGCCCTTCAATTCAGTATCAACCATTTTTAAAGCTAGTTATTTCTACACATAATCTTAATACACACATATAAAGTAATTTCCTCACTTTCACTTGTCTGTAAAGACTTTAAAAACAGTAAACTTTTCAGAGGGAGTAAATAAACATGATTTCAACGCAACACCATGATAAATCTGGAGCTGAATACTAGAAAAGCTCTAAATCTGTGGTAATGATCCAAAGTAAAAATTTTCTAAGTTTTCAAGCAAATTTGATTTAAGCAATAACTGAAGGTCAAAACGGAACACTAGTATCAAAAAACACTAACCAACAAGAGTTGCAGCAATGTCTTGGTAATTTGTATTTTGCCATAAAGAGATTATTTCATTCAGAGAAATAACAAGATCACTAAAGTAAAATATATTTGATTCACCACCAAGTGTAGAAAGTCACTCTGCCCAACACCTAAGAAATTCAACTTAATACAATGATTAGATAAATTCATGCATTTGCCGGGTTTTCTTTTTAAAGTCGGTAGCCTCTTTCTTGAGACTGGCAAAGCATGCAGGGAGTGGTATTTTGGCTATCAACTGGGAAAGGAATAGTTTCTTCCCCACCTGCCTGCCACCTTACACACACACACACACACACACACACACACACACGAAACTTTATTTTCAAAGAGAACCAATACATAACTGATAATACATTTAAAATGTAGATCGCTTCTGTCCGTCCCCCTCCAACTTTAAGCACCTCCTTCTCTAAGAGGCTCCCTAGGACCTTCTGACTTTCCTTTCATGCTGCTCCAAAAAGAAGAAAAACCTAAACCTCATTCTGAATCACCTTCATGACTCCACCTGTGGAATTAAATACATCTGAAACACAGGGCACTGGCAGTGAAAAGTTAGCAGATTATTTTGTAGAAATCAATTCCCCCTATCCAGAAGAAACTGAGGGAATCACTTAGTAGTGATTCCTACAGCCAGTGTGTTCTGACCTCCCACAGCACTTTTTTTTAGCTTAAACAACACTTTATTCTCAAATACAGAGTCTGTCTCAAAAGGACACTGGTACAATGTTTCTGTTTGGCTGAGCCAGACAGTGGGTCTGCAATGTGGGATAAGAAAAGGGGGAGGGTGGGGACAGCAGGACTCCATATGAGACAATTGGCTGCACCCCTCTCATCCAAACCAACCATTTGGTAAATGGTGAGCTTGTCAATTGCTTACAGGTGAGAAGGAGTAAAAACTGTGATACCCCAGGAAATAAAGATTCCCTTCTTGTAACTTGTCTAATCAAATGTACAGACATCTTGGATTCATGCGACAAATATGGGCATACAATATGCACTCTAAAATCTCCCCACCTTAGGTTATATGGCATATATTTTATGCGACAGCACCTTATTTATGCCTTTCTTTGAGCCCTTATAACTTGGATTAGTCATGTGGGTACATGTCCTATCAACCCTTCAACACACTGATGCCTTGAACAGTATCTTTCACATTTCCCGGGTATTTCATAAATGTAGTTTGGAATCATGGCAGTAGATTCCTAACCAAATCGAGGAGTATCAACTCTATCTTCAAAGGGTCCAATACAGTTCTGTGTCCTACTGGACTACCACTATTCAAAGCTGGCTTCCTTGGTTGACTGGTAGATGATGGTGACAATAACGACAAGAATGATGAGCAAATTCCAAAATGACTTCTGGCTCACCAACTAAGGCTGTCTGATAATATGAAACACAAGCTCAGAGCAATAACCCAATTTCTATGCTTTTCCAATCAACAGGTTAGAAAACCCTCAGGATGCGAACAGGTATCTGCACAGCGATGTTCATGGAGGCATTATTCACAATTGCTAAAAGATGAAAACAACCTAAGTGCCTGTCAACCAATGAATGGATAAACAAAATGTGATATATACACACGATGGAATACTATTCAGCTATAAGAAGAAATGAACTGGGGAAGCACATGACAACATGTATATACTTTTAAGGATATTATGTTGAGTGAAATATACCAGCACAACAGGATGAATATTGTATGGTCTCACTGACATGAACTAAATACCATGAGTAAACTCTGGGGTTAAACTATAGAGCAGGGGTTCTTAACCTTTTTTGTTCCACAAACCCCTATGCCAGTCAGGTGAAAACCACGGACCCCTTACTAAGTCCACACTACACTGTGTATTTTTAAATAAATAAATCACACCCGCACCAACATGTACCCACAAGAATGATGTTTTTTTGAATTTCAATCCAAGCTCATGGACCCCTTGTTAAGAACCTCTGCTATAGAGTATAGGTTAGTAGGAGACAGAATGTGGGTTGAGAAAGGAGAGCTAATACTGAATGTATGTAGAATGTTTAATAAAGTCGATTGTAAATATGTGGTAATGGACAAAGTTGATGGTGGTACATTATAATGAGTATAACAAACACTGCTGATTTATAAATGTGATTCTGGCTGAAAGGGGTAGTCTAGGGAAGTTAACGTTAACTGAAAGACAGCTAGAGGATTTTTTAAAAAGCCCTCTTAAAAAAAAAAAAAAAAAAAAAATCACAACTTTTTGTCCATTACCCAGCATCCCCAAAGCAAAACAAAACATAAGTTGTGTTTCATCAAAAAGTTTCTACTGCCATCAATACCAAGTCTGATTAACATTATGTAAAACATAAAAAAGCCAAGTTCATACTAAACCTCTGAAGTACCAAAAAATGACAAGACCCAAGCAAAAAAAAAACAGTAAATGGTATCACCGACACAATAACAGTTAATATACTAAGACAAGATGAAAACTTGTCAAGTTCAACCTCTCCACATGAAGTCCATCCATAGCATAATAGGTAAAGCCAAAATGTTATCTGCCTTCCAATTAATGATGATTTTCAGAAAAGATCCAATACATCAAAATATTAACATTGGCAAGAACCAAGATGATCAATGCCAGACACCAAAAGATTACACAGAGAGACCCTTAAAGATAGTAGGTGAGTTTCCTGTTCCTAAGTAGATTTGAAAATATTTTAATTGCTTATAATTTATTTGTTTAAAAATTGAATTTTACCTTCATCATCTGTGGCTCTAAAGGAACTTTAAACATCTGTATTGCTTTTTTTTTTTTTTAATGAGGCACCAAGGACTGAACCCAGGACTCATGCATGGAAAGCAGGTACTCAACCACTGAGCTACACCCACTCCCCTATAATGCTTTTAAAGCCAAAATTTTTCACATGCTACCAAAAAGTTGATGAGTCAGAATTTTTAAAGATGTAGAAATTGAAATGTATTTCATTAAGAGATAATTATTCCCAGCAATAAATCAAGATATAAACTTCTGGGTTTGGTTTAATTTTCTCTTCATCAGTAATGTCCTCAAGTTCTGAGGAGTTTCCTATTCATTTACTTAATCATCATCTACGGTAATGCTCAAAGTAAAACCACAATAAAGAGGTTTGGCCTCAGAGGGATTCTACGTGTAAAAAACATTACTCATAAGTAACATACAATCACTATTGCTTTAAATAACAAATACTTTTTAAACTTTCATGCCATTTGATGGAATTTCCTGTTTTAGATAGCAAAACAAAATATATTAAGTTTTATATATTATCTAAGCCTATTCTACAATACCAAAAATTGACATGAGTCGACTCTGAAAGAAAAAAAATATTCAAGGGGAGATATTTATGCTTTTTGAGTATTTTTTATTCAAGTCTCATTACTTAGAGAGTTAGTGGAATCCACACAACTGTTTTATCATAATTAAACCAATTAATACCAGTTATATTCTTTCAGGTAGCCACCGAATCTTCTATATAACCCCAGGTAAAAATAAAGCAACAAGACTCTAACAGAACACATTGGTTTAGTTCAATAACAATATCCAGTTGGAACTGTGGAGTACTACTACAGTCAAATTGGAAGGCCACCAATTCAGTAACAAGGACCTGATGAAGACTTTTGGCCATCAACTCTAAGTCTAAAGGATCCACCCAAAACTCACTCACTCAATCTTTCTCACTTTCACCCAAACACCTGTCCATTAAATGATACCAAGAACAGTTAACTTCAAATTCTACCACCACTGAAATTCCAGATACAAGTTAAGAGAAAAACTGACGGGAAGACGACAGAATCAGTCTTGACATTTTATCCAAGTATATCTAAATGTTAAATCTGGAGTAGTCCAACTCGTGATGCAAGGTGCAGTTTACTACCTTCACTCATCTCAATGCAAAGAATTCTTTTAACATTCTTTTCATTATAATAAAGCTTGAAATACAATTTCGATTTAGCTACTCTATATTCATTTCACCATTTTGCAAAACCGTCCTCCATCACCACTCTGCATAGGCTTTAAAAAAAAAAAAACCTGACAGATCAGCCTTCCAAAAAATGCACTTTCCTTATCAAACCCCAACATTTATTTTCAAATGTACGAAAATAACAGACATTTGCAGCCCGAGATAGGGAAAGCACAACCAGCGTTACTGTATTATCGCCACTCAATTTCTCAGAAGGGAAAAATAACTCAGGACAGGCAAATTAAAACCATTCTGCACATGACAAAAATAAAAAAGTCTAACTTCATACAATCCATACCAAAGGCAATGCTTCCTCTTTATGATCCAATACCAAAATATGCAAATAGACACAAGTGTTCGAAAAAACCAAGGGTGTTTGAAATGAGATGAAACCCTGGGAAAACTCCCCTCCCATAATTCCATCATTTGGTGAACATGAGGCTTTGCACCCAGCATTAAACACACACAACGAAAACACACCATTCCCCACCCTCCAAATGCAGAAAAGGTCGCAATCAACAAGTGGGAAAGAGGGCAGACGGTATGGCTCACTATCCTCTCCCCCATCTTAAAAAGTCACTTAACAAAAGGTAACAGATCGATCTTCAAGTACCTGGTGGAGGTGCCTTTCCTCACATCGCAGATGCTGCATTTAAAGGCTTCAGCGCTGTTTCTAAAGGTGCAGACGCTACAATCCCAAAAGCCTTCGTCTGCGGCAGGTTTCGCTTGTCTTTTTGGCCTTCGGGGGAGTGGGGGAAAGGCGAGAGAAGGGGCCGGGAGCAGGAAAAGGGGGGAGAGACAGCAAAACACAGGCGCTGGTGAGCCATCGTAATTTCGCAGGCATCCACGGCTGGAAACTTCGCTCGGACGACCACCCACCCACCCTTATGGGCAAGTGGAAAAGAGACCGGGGGAGGAGACGGGGCGCCCCCACCAGCACCCTGCAGCCCCCGGGCCCCGGTGGGAGCCGCTTCACACCCGGCGGCGGCGGCGGCGCCCGGGGAAGGGCCGCGGCGGGCGCAGGAAGCGGGCGGACTTGTGGACTTGAGTGTGGGGCTGGGGGGGCTGGGAGGGGAGCCGCGGGCCGGATCTGGAGGGGGCGCGCAGGGGCTGCCCGAGGCCGGCGGCGGGGAGTGGGCCGTCTCCTTCCCTCTCCCCTCCCCTGCTCGCGCCCTCCCTCCCTCCCCACCTGGTTAAATCTCCCTTTGTCTGGGAGGAGTGGCGGCGGCGGCGGAGGGCGGCTGAGGAGGAGCCGCCATGGCTGCGGCGCGCACGGCCGCCGGCCCCGAGCGGGAGCGACACCGCCTCCCGCCGCCACCGCCCGCCGCCGCCGCCTTCCCCCGCCCCCGGATCTCCATCTTAGCAGCGCCTCCCCCCGCCCCGGGTGGCTCCGGGGCCTAGTCGTCGCCGGCCCC
>JAQZBX010014671.1:0-38371 GCA_029593785.1 Cabassous unicinctus
CTTAAATAGGACACAAAAATCATGGAATATAAAAGGAAAAATTCATAATTTGGTCTTCATTAATTAAAAACTTTTGCTCTTCAAAGGACACTGCTACAAAAATGAAAAGCAAACCAAGGACTTCAAGAATATATTTGCAAAACATATAGCCAAGAAAGGGCTTGAATCAAGAATGCAAAAAGGAAACTTAAAACTCAATTTTAGGAAGACAAACAGCCCAACTGAAAAAAATGGGCAAAATATGAAGAGACATGCCAAATAATTACATGAAAAGAAGCTCAATATCACTAGTCATTAGGAAAATAGCAATTTTTATAACAATGTCTAAAATTAAAAACAATGACCTTGTGAATGTTGGTGAGGATGTGGAGCAATGGAAATGCTCATGCTTTGTTGGTAGGAATGTAAAATCATAGAACCACTTTGGAAAAATGTTTAATAGTTTCTTTAAAAAGTTAAACACACACATCCATAAAACCCTGTCATTCTACTCCTAGGTATTTACCCAGAAGAAATGAAAGTAAATGTTCAAACAAAGACTTGTACTTTAATGTCCATAACAATTTTATTGTAATAGTAAACGAAAACTGGAAATAATCAAAATGTCCATCAATATGTAGATGGATAAACAATTTGTAATACAGTGGAATGCTTTTCAGCAATAAAAAGGAACAAACTATTGAAACACACAATGTGAATTTTTCTCAAAATAATTATGTTGATTGAAAGAAGCCAGTTAAAGAATTCAAACTATTTGGTTTTATTTATATAAAATCCTTAAAAAAGCAAACTAATCTATAGTTACAGAAAGCATATGAGTGTGGCTAAGGATGGAGGAGGGAGAAGTAGGAAGGGGTCACAAAGAGGTAGTAGAACATTTGGGAGGGGTGGCAGTGTGATGGATATGCTCATTATCTTTGCATGCATATATCAAAACTCATCAAGTTGTACACATTAAATACAGCCAAATGTCTATTTTACCTCAATAAAACTAAAAAAAAGTATTAAAGGCCAAATGCCCACCTCAAACAGAAAAACATAATACCTGTTTGCATACTTTCTTGAGAAAATAGAAATCATCATTAGTACTTCTGTTGTTTACATTTCTCTTACTGAGCCTCACAAAAGCCCCACTCTCATATTCAATGTTGCATTGGGTGAGTGAGGAGAAAACAAATTGTATATCTAGAAATAGGGCAGGCCTTGAATCTATCTCTCAGGTCATACTCTACGCTCACTAGAAAGCAGTACAGCACTGTGTTTGGGTGAGGACCAAGAATTTTGCTATGTCAATAAAGTAGGAAGCATTTCTACCAGCATTGGTCATGTAATTTCATAGACCAACTCCTTTTGTTTGGGACCAGATCTTTACTGCTATGTATTGGGAGTCGCTCAATCATAACAGGACCTCTATGAGACCCTTGCTTCAGTCCTGCTAAAGAGCAAATCCTGAACCTTTTTCCTGCCATCTGGAAATTCATTTTCTGAAAAGCATGTGTTTCCAGATAAATCTATAGACCACAGAGATATATTATATAGACCACACTAAGAGTTACAACATTCAATTACAAAGACCTATTGTAAAGAAATCTGAGTTCAATTCAGTTGAAGATGGAATGTTCTACGAATCCAAGAATGAAGGAGTTCAGTCTTTGGAGGAAAAAGAAAATTCCCAATTGGTAGTGAGCATCAACCTTTTGTCTTCCTCAGGCCTCAGCCTCATGTACTGAGAGCATCACTGCAGATTCAGATTTGGTCAATACTGACCATGGGTAAAAGTATATCAAGAGATCCCATCCCACTAGCAAGGAGCAGTGAGCCTGAAATTTATCTTTATGCATTAAACTTGGTATCAGCTTTGAGCACTTATGGACTTAGAGTTGTAGCTCTCCACCACCCATCTTCAATCAGTTCATCTAGTCATGAGGTCTGATGTTCTTGGTTATCTGATTGTATCCCAATTCACTTCAGCTAATATTGAATAAGCACCTACTCTGTGACTTGAACTCTGTTAAATCAAGGGATTACAAGGATAAATAGTGACAGAATTTCTATCTATGAAAATAGAAAGCCAGGAAACACATGGAGCTTGATCTCAATGAACTTACAATCTAAAATGGAAGCTCAAACACCATCCTTCTTACTAATCCTGGGTGCATGCTTAATTATTATTATTTGGTTCCAGGCATCTCCTGCTGGAGCCAATTTCAGTTACCAGAAATTCATGCTGACACACCAGAAAACTTATTGGGTATTGAACCACAATGCATGGGCTTTCCAGAAGTTTGGACACTGTGGTTTAGATGATTGGTGATCCATCTTGTGTTCACTCCTTCAGTTAATCTTTAGCACTGCCCATTCATGCTTTATTTATTATCCTCGCAATCTTGTCATAAATGTTCCATAAATCTTTTCACACAAGCCAACACAAGCTATGAAAATTCTAGTCAAATATTAGCACCACAAATCATTATGGTTCGTTTTTGTATTTAAATATTGTCCTTGACTAACCAGAAATTCAGGGAAGGCATTCAAAGTAAGTATGAATGTCATAGATCCAGAGCTTGAATGACAAGCAGAGGCAAAAGAGACTATACTTTGACTCAAATGTAAAAATGGAGAAAATTTGTTCATTCTACAGAGACAAAGGTCAAGAAATTAGTTTTTCTAGAATAGGAGATTATGGGATTGACACCGTGAAAGAAAATAAATTGTAGATGGGGAGATTTTGAAAATGCTGAAGGACAGTTAATCCATGAAAACTGGTCCTAAAGAAGGAGAAGGGGTTATGAGCAGCTGCATGGGAGAAAACATTGGCCAAGATAAGGGATCAATTTTTTGTGGTGCAAGAGCAGGCAGAGAAGAGAACAGGAAGAACACATATATTTTGGGATGTTGAAGAAGTAGAGAAACTCAAGTCAGAAGTTTTCTATTCTTTCAGTAAAACAGGTTCAGTTAGGACCTTCAGGTGCCATGTGTAGGGGTGGGGACCTCAGGAAATTAATAATATAGAACTGTCGCTGTGGGGGGTTGTTTCTTGAATCCCTCACAGATAAATAGATAAATCAAAGGACAGCTGAGTAGCAGTGAAGACCTCGATGTGTTTACTTAGCATGAAATTGCAGTGGACCAATTAGTTTAGTTTGGGGACTTTCTTTGGCTGCTGCTGGAGACAGTACTTGATGGGGTTATACTAGGGTGAAGGATCTATAAAGCAGACTTGGTAGAAGGTCGGTATTGGCAGTGGATGATTCTAAGATGCTACTGAGACTGTCAATGAATTGTCTGCTCTGGGTTCTAGAACTTTGTCAGACAGTAAATTGATTGAGGCACAGTTGGTGGACTACAAGAACTGTGAAGATTTTCTGGGATTAAAGGTCATGGTGGAGGTGAAAAGCCTGTCAGCAAGAATAGGGGATTGACATAAGGGCCTGATAAGAAGTGACAGTCAGAAAAAAAGGCATTTCAGAGATCCCAAACATGGAAGGAATGTGAAAGTCAAGATAATGGTAGAAAACAGAGTAGAGGGAAATTGTAGGCAGGCTACTGTTGTCTTCTCCTTTTATTATTAATTATTATATAAGTGATACAAAAAGGCAGAAAGCCTGAATCTCTCTGCATCTAAAGTGTTAGCTTAACCTCAATGTGGGACCAAGTGCTAGAAAAGAAGCCTCATTTCTTTTTCAAGTAGAATGAGAGGTGAAATTTTGCATTTGGAGTCACAATTCTCACTTTTCCGTGCAGCCTTGATCAAATCTTATTTTATTAAAATTCAAGCTGCAATGAGATTTTCTTTCTGGCATTCTCCTTTTCCCTTTAATTCTCATATTATTTCTCTGTGGAACAGTATGTAAAACATTGACAGACTTTGCCACTGACAAAATGTTTGAACTTGGTCAAGTCAGTTCCTCTTCATAGGCATCTAAGTCATTTATATGTGAAATGAGGAAGTTGTACTACACTATCCCTCAAACCATGAAAGAAGATGCAAGAATGGCCTATGAAATTCTTCATCTTTCCTATTCTACTTTCTCTCTTCCCCACAAAAGTCCATAGTGGCAGGAGTCTTCCCAAACTCCCTGGGTTCAGAAGTGTGTTTAGTTCTGAAATATGTAGCAGGTAGCATCTGTCTTAAGATCCTATTGCAGTAACAAATAGCCCCCAAATCACATGGATATACCTGATAGAAGCTACTAGTTCACACAAAGTCTCGGTGCAACTATGAATTTCAGGGCAGCTATCTTCCATGGGAAAGGTCAGCATCCCAGGTCACTGTCATCTCATGGTTGTTCTTTATAATCAATATGTGCTATCATGATCTTTGGGTAGACCAGAAAGTCAAGCACTGAAAATAAAATATCTTACAAGAAAGTGGCACAGAGTAGTTCTGCTCCTATTATATACGGTGAACAAATCCTATCAGTCTGCCGAATTTCAGAGGGTGGGAAAGTGCCACTGTCCTATTTCTACTAACGAAAAGAAAGTAGATAAGGGGAAATAATTGAAATGCCTACTGCAAGATGAAAAAGAGTAGTATTTATATTTCATTTTCCCACTATAAGTGCTTATAATTGCTGCTAATAATTCAATCACCTAGGCATTCTTATATTAGCATGCTATTAAAATGTTTACAATAATGTACTGGTGCTTGTGTATTAGTTTAAATGTTAGCTAAGAGAAATCAGTTGCTTTTTAAATGGTTGTAAACCAAGACTATTTAAGATTCATGAACTCTAAATCCCATTTGTCCATGGATTTATTTCTCTGTAGAAGATTTTCAAATTCTGGAGGTTTTATTGTTTATGGGGTTGGATACTTTTTGTTTGTAATTTTTGTTGGTTTTGGTTTTTCTTTTATTTCAGGCCATCAGCACATGTAGAATCTTATCCATTTTGGAAATCTATTGTATTAAATTACGTATTACAATAATATAGATTCTTACCCTACCTGATGCTCTAATACTATATTAAAGAAAATGCTCCTAGCAGTGCCATTTCAAAAAGGGAAGCAGAGTAGAACTACAATATTATAAATCACATACAAATGACAAATTTATTCAAATTAGTAAGGCTGAAATAGAATGTTTAGGTCTAGGTTTTGGATGTTTCTGAAGATGTATCTTACCACTGGCCTCTTTTTTGCTTTCCTTGCACTATATTTATGGAGAGGTAGGAGGAAACACCAGTAGCCTGCAGGAGTATAATGGGAATGTTCCCAGCATCCCTCATGCTAAGGGTTGTAGACTCTATAATCAATCCATATATCTTCTCCAGGCCCTTTCTTTGATAGTATGTTCCCACAAACATTTCCAAGGGGACATAAGGGACCCATGAGTATGGACCCTTGTCCCCAACTGACTGGACCAAGACAAGGGACTATGTAATCCCCCCAAGAAAGAAAGAAATCCTGAGAGCTTTCCAAATTGAGGCTTAGGATTCCCCTGGAAAATAGACTACACTTCCTCTCTTGATTGCATAATATACTGCTTTAACTTTTTTAAAATGCAGAATATGTTTTTGTTTCCAATTTTCCATCTGTTTGTTTTGCTTGAGGTAGTTTTCATGGCTTTACTTCCCTTTATATCCAAATGATCCCTGATGAAGGCAGTAGGCATATGTGGGGATAATAATAATTACAATAGTAGGTAACAATTTTGAGCACTTACTATTTCAGACACTATTCTAAGTGTTTTCAATTCTCACAACTGCCTAAGATAGATGCTAATAATTCCCCAATTAACAAATAAGGAAACCAAGGCACAGAAAAGTTAAACAACCTGCAAAAACCACAGAACTAGTAAGTGGCAGAGCCAGGATTCAAAGTTCCAAAGTCTGACTTTCTCCACCGTGAGGCAATGCCTAAGCAGGCAATAGTGATTGGTTTCTCTTTCTTCGGGTCTATATGCACTAACACTGAAAGCAGAAAAGTGTAGGTCTGAGAAATTCCAAAATGGAGAACACCCAGATTAAGAAGTCTGGAAAGATTGGGAATATGAGGTGATATGAAGGGCTGAAATGCCAGAGACCACTGTACAGAGCTAAAAATTCTCCATGCATTGCCTGAAGAGTTTGCTGAAGTCCTTGCTGGGAGCAGTGGTGTGGAGTGGAGTATGGAAGGCATGCATGGTAGATGTAAGAGAAGTGATTTTGCCTTTTAGCCCCTTAAGTCAGAATTTATAAGTTAAGACACCAACTTATATACATGAATCATTTCCTAAGTGACTGGGTTCAGCAAGTTTTTACTTTCCCTGAAAAATAATAGATTTAGAAGCTTTGAATTATCTTTCCTATTGTTAATACACTCCAAATGACATAATGACTGGTAAAGATTATAGATAGATAGATAGATAGATAGATAGATAGATAGATAGATAGATAGATAGATAGATAGATAGATAGATAGATATAGACAGATTATTATAATGTTATAATCGGTTGACTCCAGCAATTGAATTAGTCTCTACAACATCAACAGAGCTGTCAAAAGACTAAATGTTACATTGCCTGAACAGATTTCTGCAAAGATACTGCCACAAGTAATGCTTCTTATTTCTTCCCCCTTGACAAGAGACATAGGATATGTTGTGAAGTGTAGCTGATTTTTATCCACTACATTAAACAATGCACTTTTTTTTTTTTTCACCTCAATCATGCTCTCTTCCTTCATGGGAAACGCTTAGCGTGACTCATGGTAACTGCTTGCGCTTATTACCTTGAGCTGTGTAAGAAATAAATTAAAAATAATCAGACTTAAAGAGCCAGAAGTAATAAGGACGCAGAAAGAAAATCATCTGGAATAAATGGTTATATGAGAACATGGCAAATGCCCAGTAGCTAAGTATTGAGCCTTGGTAGTGCTTCCAGGTCATCACCTCTCATGAAGATAAAACAAAATTTCCAACATTCTGGGTATTAGGAGACAAATCAGTGACCCTTCAGGGAGAAATGATTATGACTGCTCAGTTACATAGATACTTAGGTCTAGAACTAATGTGTACATGAGTCACAATCCTTGCAGATATTCAGAATATCTTACCATTAACAGTTGAATATAAAATTTGATATCCAGATTGTTAATGAATATGACTATATAAACTGTTTACAGAAAGAGGCTTCTAAGAAATTTGATTCATTTTTCTCTCACCAGGCAAGTCAACATGTTTATGTGCTTTTTAAAAAATTTGGAGACTGGAATTATGGACAAGTTTCTTGTGCAACAATGTGTCTACCTTATTTGTCCCTTGGAGACCAAGCTCCAGCGCTCCTTATATCTTGCACTCAGATTTGGGAATTGCCTGAGTATTGTGGCCCCTGTTAAGAACTTCTGAGTTGATGATAGCTCCTGTACATCAAGTTAGGTATTTTTTTAATGGAAATTTTGGAGGACTGTCTGTCAATTTCATGGGGGGGCAGAGCAGATTTATTATAGCAGACAGCTTCATAACCTACACCATTCTTGTGTTAGATTCTTCAGTCATTGATCTGGGTTAGTGATGACCAAACATTAGTGAGCTTAAAGATCACTTGGAGAGAGAAAATTTTTAATACAAATTCCTGGGTTGCCCCCAATAGTTTTGGGAATCTAACTTTTAAAGAACTGCTCAGCTGATTGCTGTCCAGGTGCTCCAAGCTTGGGGAAACACCTTCCAAGCATCACCAGGTTGACGGGGCCTGTTGCTTAGGAACGACGCTGGCTTTGGCTCTGCTTAAGCCCAACCTGTTCTTAGCCTCAGAGAACAGCTAGAGAACCAAAGGATGGGATAATAGAAGAGCTTGCCACAGGCCCATGATGCCTTGCATTGGCGTGCATGTACTGGCCCTACAAGAGGAAGCTGACCTCACTTTGGTAAAGTTTTGTGAGAAGACCCTAAGAGCACATTCCTAGGGAAATGCTCTTAGGTTCACTAACTATAAGAACAAATTCCTAGGACGTTCCTAAGAGCAATTTCCCAGGCAAGTGGAGTCAACTAACTATGTGCATATATATTGTATTTTCAGCGAGGTGAGATAATGTATATCCTAATTGTAGTCTGCTGTCTCAAAATGGTATCCCTGCTCCTTTCTATTTATGACCTGGATATCCCCGAGAATAGTCTCTCTTAATGGTGCCGTTCTTTACTTAAGGTTGCAAGGCATACCAATATATTTTGATAGATTTTGTTGTTGTTGTTGCTATCAAGTCTCCTAAAGTTCCACTTTTGAGGAGAACATGGTCCAAGAAATAACATGTGATAGTTTAGTCAATTGAGAAACAACTGAATATCATGTGGCCTCCCATATCTTGAGACCAGAATTTGCACCTCAGTGCATACAAAAAAAATATAGACAATGCAAAAATTCAATACAAAATTGGTATTTTATACATTTTTCATGGTATAATGGATGTCGGGAACAATTACATTAGTCACAACATTTCACTTACAAAGAAAACACCTCTATTTTCCCAAATAATTTAATAGAAAGCCCTCAGTTTACACAATCCATTAAATAAAACCCTAACATTCATATTTAGGGGAATACAACCATATATGAAACTAAAAACTACCCTAGTGAAGAAAGGAAAGTCTCTTTTAAACAGTGGAACTTGTACTTAGTTAAGCTTTCAACCTCTGAATGCCTCTGTGAATTAACAGATATTTCCCCTTCTCATAAACCAACAGTCCCTATATGTTCCTTTCCTTTGTAATATAAAATAAATCAAAAGGGGAAATATCTTTTGGTTCTTGAATTGATGAACTGTTTGGCCAACATTTACAGAAGGTATTCATTATGACCTATGGAAGCAATTTCTTAAAATAAGTTCTTGCAAGTTGCCTTCTATTTGCCTAAAGTGATCCTTCACCTTAGAGTATAGAGATGTGAGTGAATGTCAGTGCTATTTCTTTGATGGTCAGCAATGAGCCTTGCTCTAAGGGCAGGAGCTTCGTCCACTTTATATGACATTCCCTGGTAATGCATTATGCCTAACACTTAACCCTTGTACACCTCTGTGGAAATACAGGTCCCTGTTGTTTTAATTCCTGTGGGAGAATCAAATGTGCTCAGGGATGAAATCTCCTCTTGTAAAGATAAGTCTCAGCCTTGAAGTAGCCTGATTTTTAAAGTATTTCATAGCTCCCTTCCACGGATGCCTGACTTCCCCTAGCAAATTCCAGGGGAATCCAAAGTGAATCATGTGGAATCTCAGAGATAACCACTGTCCGGCTTGACAAGTACTAGTTCGAGTCAGGTTTATTATCGATGGAATATAATTATAAAGAAATACAACTGATTAATATAAATCAGAGCAGTGATTATTATTATTTTATAAATGTAATATATGGGCAGAGCACTCTATGTAACACTGAGACACCTTAGGTCACTGGTGATCAATATTTTCTCTGAATGGGTCAGTCAATTTATTGTATCCTCAATCTAATTGATGGCCCTAAAAGCAACAGGATAACTGGTGTGCCCGTGAGGTTCTAGGCATCCCTCTTACAATAGAGAAAATGGACGTCAGACTGTGTAGGTATAAATTTCCCCGTGGTTCCATTAAGCATGTTTCAGAGGGTAGAGAATTTATATTTCCTTTTGAACAGACGTGTTGCTAGTAAGTGGTCATAAGCCTTTAGTAGGGCTGTCGTGAAAAGGGGGATAACAATAAGTATGTGTTTGGCTAAAGGCAAGACATGGCAGCAACTGCAGTCGCATAACCCTGTTGCAATGCCTTTATAGGGAACTCATGTTGAGTAGGGAGGGCTCCTGCTGACGGGAACTGGATGAACCCCTTTGTCCACAGCCATCACGTGTGTACAGCAACTCTTAGGTTTCCAGGCATTCTGAATTTCACCCAGATGTGGTCAATAAACCTATGAAGGTGAGATCAGGCCTGACCAATAATCATGGAAATCTCTCAGCCAAGCAGAGTATTACACGATGCCTCTGAATCACGTTCCCTCTGTCGATGTGCTAACTCTCTCACTTTCCCTGGGCATGGCCAATAGGTAAAGTGGCCAACTATAATCTTATTTATTTATTTATTTATTTATTTTAAAGATTTATTTATTTTATTTATCCCCCTCTTGCTGCTTGTGCTTGCTGTGTCCATTCGCTGTGTGTTTTCTCCATGTCTGCTTATCTCCCCCTTGCTGTGAGGTCCCGCTGCATCAGCCCACGGCGCCGCACGGGCCGGCCTGCCCTCACAAGGAGGCCCCGGGAACCGAACCCGGGGCCTCCCATATGGTAAACGGGAGCTCTATCGATTGAGCCACACCTGCTTCCCTTTATTTTTTAACTAGGGAAACATATACAACATGATTTTCCATCTTCCCTAGGAGAGAGGATTTTCTCATGGTCCCAAGCAATGCATTGTATATCCCACAGCCAGGAAAACTTTGCACTAGACAAGTGTGATTTGACTGTTCTTCTATAGCAGTCTGCAGGAGAAGTCTGTGAGCTACCTGTCATGCAGAGCAAGTTCTGTGATGATGAGCCAATTATGGGTGTCCTGGTTCATTCCTTCATGTTGCCACTAGAGACATACATGTGCCCAGTATGTGCACAAGCTTTACTCTTCTCCCTTTGTAACTGGGACCAGGTACCCACACTGGGAGCAAAGGCCAGTCCACACCAAGCCAGTAAGGGGGTGGGAAAGGGGCCAGGAAGGGTGCCAGGAGATCCTACCATTTTTTGCTGCATTTTTTCTTGATTCACTGCTTGCCCTGATACTGCAATTATTTAACTGCTTTCTGGTGCTTTGAGAAAGATGTTTCTACCAGTATTTTCTGGCCATTCAAAGCTTCTGTGTGGGAACAGAGCCCCTTGAACATCTCACTCCTCAATCTTGACTGGGGCAGGGCCCTCTGTCCTCTTTTAAGGAACAATATGACATTTCTCTTACCCCCTGGTTAGCCTTTCTCCTTAACTCCACCTTCCTTTGGATAAGATTCTACACTTCTCCTTTCCAACCCTGGGAACAAAAAACAATTGACATTGAAGGATATATATATAGATGTAGAATTGGAAAGATGTGATAATATTTCAATGGTCCTGGAAACCATAAAATCCTCTCAGTGTGCTAAGTTTCATAGGAGCCAACTCTACCATTTTCTTTCATTGTCATTCCTCCATTTATCTCCTTCACCCAGACACATTTGGACATCTGAAGCTAAAACAAAAGTGTAGGTATGAGACTGGTGGGCTACTTGGAGCCCTAGTCTTGGGAACAAGATCTCTGATATTTAGGAATTCATCATGAAATTGTCATTTTAGAGGCATGATCTCCTCATATCATTTTAAAAAAAAAAAAAACTTTTTTTGTAGTGGTTTTACAGAAAAAAATGAAGAAGGTACAGAGAGTTCCCATTAGTATGGTACATTTGTTACAATTAATAAACCAATATTGATAAACTATTATTAATGAAAGTTAATACTTTGTTCTTTTTTATTAAAGAAATTACAGGTTAAAGAATATCATGCAGAAAATATAGAGTTCCTATATACCAACCCCCACACATGCAGTTTTCCCTATTATTAACAATTTTGATTAGCATGGTAACTTTCTTATAATTCATGAAACACTATTATTATAAAAACACTATTAACTATGGTCCATAGTTTACATTGAGGTTTACTGTTTGTACAGTACAGAACTATGTGAGTTTTTTTCTTTTTTCTTTTGTTTTTATTAGAGAAGTTATAGGTTTACAGAAAAATCATGCAGAAAAATATAGCGGTCCCATATACCACACTATTATTAACACCTTGCATTAGTGTGATACACTTGTTACAATTCAAGAAAGAACATTTTTATAATTATACTATTAACTATAGTACATCATTTACAATAAGGTTCAGTGTGTTGTACAGTTCTGTGCTGTTTTTTAAAACTTTAATGACATATGTACCACCTAAAATTTCCCCTTTAAACCACATTCAAATATATAAATCAGTGGTGTTAATTACATTCACAATGTGTATGGTGCTACCATCACTACCACCTATTATCAACACTTTCCCATCATCCCAAACAGAAACTCTGTACCAATTAGGCATTAACTTCCTGCTTTAGTTTCCTGGCGTTCAAAACAAATACCATGAAATGGATTTACTTGACAACAGGAATTCATTGCCTCATGGTTTGAGAGGCTAGACAGCTTGCTTCCTGCTGGGGTTGGTATCTTTTGACTGGCTGGTGATCTTTGGTCTTTGTCTTCATCACATGACAGTGCACATGGTAGTGTCTTCTTTTTCTTCTTTGATTCTGTTGACTTCCAACTCCTGGCTGTTCCTCATGGACACTCTTTATGTCTGAATTTCATTATGCTTACAAGGACTCCAGTAACACATATTAAAGCCCAAACTGATTCAGTTGGCCACAATTTAACTAAAATTAACATCATAAAAAGGACCTATTTATAATGGGTTCACATTCACAGGAAAGGATTAAGATTATGAACATGTTTTTCCAAGGTACATACTTCAAGCCAATATATCCCCATTCCATACCCCCACACTAGTCCCTGCAACCTGTACTCTAGTTTATGAGTCTAGGAATTTGTTTATTCTAATTATTTCATATCAGTGAGATCATACTATATATGTCCTTTTATGTCTGACTCATTTCACTCAATGTGATGTCTTCAAGATTCATCTACGTTGTTGCTTGTATAAGAACTCCATTCCTTTTCAGAGCTGAATAACCATGTATGTATATGTCATATTTTGTTTATCCATTCTTTCAATGATGACACTTTGGTTGCTTCCACATTTTGGCGTTTAAGAATAATGCCTCTTTGAACATTAGTGTGAGAATATCAGTTTGAGTCCCTTATTTAATTTCTATTGGGTATATACCTAGAAGTGGAATTGTTGGATCATTTCTATATGTAAATTCCTAAGCAACTGCCAAAATATTTTCCACAGGAGCTGTGCCATTTTACCTTCCCATCAACAATGAATGAGTGTTTCTATTTCTCCACATCCTTTCTAACATGTATTTTCCATTTTTTAAAATAGTATCCATTGGGTATGAAATGATATCTCATTGTGGTTTTGATGTGCATTTTCCTAGTAGCTTATGATGTTGAGCATCATTTCATTTGCTTATTGATCATTTGTATATCTTCTATGGAGAAATATCTATTCATGAAGATCTATTCAAGAATTGTACTCATTTTTTTTATTGAGCTGTTTGTCTTTCTGTTGTTGTAGGATTTCATTATATATTCTAGATATTGAACCCTTATCAGATATCAAGTTTCCAAATATTTTCTCCCATTTGATAGGTTGTCTTTTTTACTGTCATGATTAAGTACTTTGATGCAAAAAAGATTTTTTTATTTTGATGAAGTCCTATTTATCTATTTTTTTTTTCTTTTTTACTCAAACTTTTGGTGTAAAGTCTAAGAAACCATTGCCTGGCACATGACCTTAAAGATGCTTCCCTTGTTTTTTTATTTGAGTTTTATAATTGTGATTTTTATATTTAGGCCTTTGATCCATTTTAAGTTAATTTTTTATATGTGGTATGAGGTAGGAGTCCACTTTGATCCTCTTTTTCATATGGATATCCAGTTTTCCCAGGAATCATTTACTGAAGAGACTATTCTTTCCCCATTGAGTGGACTTGGCTCCTTTGTGAAAATTCAATTGGCCATAGATAGGAGGGTTTCTTTCTGAACTCTCAATTTGATTCCATTGGTCCTTATATCTGTCCTTGTGACAGTACCATACTGTTTTGATTACTATAGCTTTGTAATAAGTTTTAAATTCAGAGAGTATGAGACCTCCAACTTTGTTTTTTATTTTTCAAGAAGGTTTTGGCTGTTTAAACCCCCTTCCTCTTCCATATAAATTTGATAATTGGCTTTTCCTTTTATGTGAAAAGGTCTGTTGGTGTTTTGATTGTGATTATGTTGAGTCTTTAAATTGCTTTGGGTAGAATTGACAACTTAATAATATTTAGTCTGCCAATCCATAAACACCAAAGGTCCGTTTTATAGTTTTCCAAGTACCAGTCCTTTACACCCTTGATTAAATTTACCAGTAGATATTTGATTCTTGTAGTTGCTATCATTAATGAAATTTTCTTCTTGATTTACTCAGATTGTTCATAACTAGTCTATAGAGACACTACTGATTTCCTGAGTTGATCTTGTACTCCACTACTTAGGTGAATTTATTTAATAGCTCTAGTAGCTCAAGATATTTTATACATAGGATCATGCCATCTGTAAATAGGGAATGTTTTATTTCTTTCCCAATTTGAATGTCTTTTATTTCTTTTTTTGCCTAACTGTGCTGAATAGAATTTCCAGTACAATGCTGAGTTACAGTGGTGATACCGTGGATCCTTGTCTTGTTCCTGATCTTAGGAGGAATGCTTTCAATCTTTCACCATTGTGTATGATGATAGCAATGGAATTTTCATGTATGCCCTTTATCATGTTGAGGAAGTTCCCTTTTATTCCTAGTTTCCCAGGTTTTTGGGTTTGTTTTTTTTTTATCAGTAACGGGAGCTTGATTTAGTCAGATGCCTTTTATGCAAAAAATGAGATGATCATGTGGGTTTTTTCATTGGTTCTATTAATGCGGTATGTGACATTTACTGATTATCTTATATTTAATCTTCCTTGCATACCTGGGATAAATCTGACTTGATCATAGTGAAAAATTCATCTACTATGTTGTTGGATATGGTTGGCTAGCATTTTAAAGGATTTTTGCATGTACACTCATGAGGAGCATTGATCTGTAATTTTCTATTCTTGTGATATCTTTATCAGATTTGGGTATTAGGTATGATATTGACTCACAGTATGAGTTAGGAATTGTTTCCTACTCTTCAGTTTTTTGGAAGAGTTTTAGCAGGAGTCTTGTTCATTCTTCTTGAAATGTTTCATAAAATTCAACATTGAAGCCATCCGGTCCTGGGCTTTTCTTTGTTAGGAAGGTTTTGATTATGATTCAATCTCTTTACTTGTTATTGGCCTGTGGCAATCTTCTCTTTCTTCTTGAGTCAGTGTAAATAGTTTCTTTGTTTCTAGGTATTTGTCCATGTCATCTAGGTTATCTAATTTGTTGGTGTGCAATTGTTCTTAATATCCTCTTATAATCCTTCTTATTTCTGTGGTGTTGGTAGTAATGTCCACCTTTCATTTTGAATTTTAGTTATTTGTGTGGTCTCTCTCTCTCTCTCTCTCTCTCTCTCTCTCTGTCAGTCTAACTAAAGGGTTGTTATTTTATTGATCTTTGCAAAGAACAAAATTTTCATTTCATTGACTCTTGTTTTTCTCTTCTCTTATTTATCTCTGCTAAAATTTCATTATTTCCTTCCTTCTGCTCACTTTGAGAGTAGTGGCTTAGTTTGTTCTTTTTCTAGAGCCTATAGTTGTAAGGTTAGGTCAGTAATTTGAGATCTTTCTTCTCTTTTTAATGTAAGCTTTTAGACATATAAATTTCCCTCTCAGCACTGTTTTTGCTGCATTCCATAAGTTTTGGTATGTTGTACTTTCATTTTTCATTCACTTCAAGATGTTTTCAAATTTCTTTTGTGCCTTCTTCTTTGAACTACTGTTTACTGAAGAGTGTGGTGTTTAATTTCCATATATTTGTGAATTCTCCAGTTTTCCTTCTGTTATTGATTTCTACCTTCATTCCATTGTGGTAAGAGAAAATATATAATTTCAATATTTTTGTATTTATTGATACTTGTTTTGGGACCTAATATATGATCTATCCTGGAAAATGACTAACATGCATTAGAGAAGACTTTGTTTTCTTCTGCTGTTGGGTGAAGTGTTCTGTATATGTCTAAGTCAAGTTGGTTTATTGTATCATTCAAGCCTTCTATTCCTTATTGATCTTCTGTCTAGATATTCTATCCATATTGAACGTGGTGTATTGTAGTTTCCTACTATCAATGTATAACCATGTATTTTTCCCTTCAAATCTGTCAATATTTGCTTCATATATTTTGGGGATCTGCCACTAGGTGCATATATATTTATGATTCTTTTTCTTTTCCATTAAGTTGACTCCTTTATCACTATATAGTTACCTTCTTTGTCCCTTATAAGAGTTTTTGATTTAACACCTATTTACCTGATATTAGTATAGTGAACACAGCTCTCTTTTTGTTATTATTTGAATGGCATATTTTTTCCATCATTTCACTTTCAACTTACATGTAGCTTTGAGTTTAATGTAAGACTCTCTTCTAAGGCATACTTTTTTTTATCCATTCTGCCAATCTCTTCCTCTTAGCTGTAGAATTCAAACCATTTACATTTAAAGTAACTACTCATAATGCAAGGTGTTCTTCCATCATTTTTTTAAATTTAGTCTTTGTAAGCCTCACATATTTTTTGTCACTCAATTCCTCCATTAATGCCTACTTTCTTATTTATTTGATATTTAGTATTCTATTGAGTGTCCCTTCTCATTTCTTTCTGTGTATATTTTTCAGATATGTTCTTTGTGGTCACCATGGGGCTTAAATTTAACATCTTAAATCTATAACAAACATGTTTGCTTGGTACTAAATTAACTTTAATTGCTTATACAAATACTGTTCCTATACCTCTCTGCCCCCCTTTTTGTTGTATTAGTTACAGATTATATCTTTATATATTTTATGTCCAAATTGTACATTTATCACTACTTTTGTACATTTTAGAACATTTAAGAAATGAAAAGTGTAGTTACATGCCAAAAATGTAAGAGTAATGGCATTTATAATTACCCATGTGGTTACCTTTTCCAGAGGTCTTTATTATTGAAGCCCTTTGATCCACTGTCTACTGTCCTTTCCTTTCCATCTGGAGACCTCCCCTAAGCATTTTTGTAGTGCAGTTCTAGTGGTGATGAACTCTCTCAGCTTTCGTTTATCTGGGACTATCTTAATTTCTCCCTCGTGTTTAAAAAGACAAGTCTTGCTGGATATAAAATTCTTGGTTGGCAATTTTTTTCTTTCAGCTCTTTAAATATTTTGTCTCACTGCCTTCTTGACTCCATGTTTTTTTATGAGAAACTAGTATTTTATCTTATCGAGGTTCCCTTGTAATAACACATTGCTTTTCTCTTGTAGCTTTCAGAACTTTCTCTTTGTCCTCACCATTCAACAGTTTGACTACTATGCCTGAGGGCATATTTCCATTTGAGTTTATACTGTGTGAGGTTTATTGGAGTTCTTTTTTTTTTTTTTTTTTAATATTTATTTATTTATCCCCCACCCCCTCATTGTTTTTGTACTCACTGTCTGCTCTCTGTGTGTTCTTCTGTGTCTGCTTGTCTTCTCTTTAGATGGCACTAGGAACTGATCCTGGGACCTTCCAGAGTGGAGAAAGGCGCTGAATCTCTTGTGCCACCTCAACTCCCTTGTCTACTCTGTCTCCCATTGTCTCTCTTCTGTGTCTCTTTTTGTTGCATCATCTTGCTGTGCCAGCTCTCTGTATGGGCCAGCACTCTGCATGGGCTAGCTCTCCACTTGGGCCAGCTCACTGCGCAGGCCTCCTGATTTTCACCAGGAGGCCCCGGGAATCAAACTCTGGACTTTCTATATGGTAGATGGGAGCCCAATCACTTGAGCCACACCCACTTCCCTCATTGGGGTTCTTGAATGTACATAATCATGTCTTCTGTCTTTCATTAAATTTGAGATGTTTTATGCCATTATTTCTTTGAATATTCCTTCATCCCTTTCTTCTTCTCCTTTTGGGACTCCCATCGAGTATATGTTGGGATGGTGGTGGTGTCCCACAGGTCTCTTCAGCACTATTCATATTTTCCATTCTTTTTTCTTTATACTTCTCAGCCTGAATCATTGCAATGGTCTTATCTTTGAGTTCACTGATTCTTTCTTCTGCTACCCCTAATCTGCTGATGAAACCCTCTAGGGAATTTTTAATTTCATTTGTTATGGTCTTCAGCTCCACCATTTCATTTCTATTTGGTTCATTTTTAAATTTTCTATCTATTTAACAAGGGAAACATGAGTTTCTCCTACCATGTTCAAAGCTGCATTTTCTTGATTTGGCACTCAGCAAGTTACTGTATCCCTTTTAGTGGTTTCTAGAATTCTAAGAAAGATGGACTTGCCAAATTTTGCTAGTGGTTAAAAGATTATGTGGGGGAACAGCATCCTTGAGTGTCTTACACTTGTGTCTTAGTCTATTGCCACAGTTAGTTTTTCTCATACATTATTCCCCCAGTTTTTTCCTTTGTGTCATTTTACTGTTCCAGGATCCCATCCAAGATATCACATTGCATTTCATTATTATGTTCTTTAGTCTCCTCTTTAGTCTCAGTCTTTCTTTTTATTGATGGGCTTGATGGTTATGAGAGGTACTAGTCCAGTATTTTACAAAATGTCCTTCATTTGATATTTTTCTGTTTCTTTTGCTAATGGGGTAGGTGTTTTGGAGAGGAAGAATACAGAGGTAAATTGCTATTTTCATCAAATAATGTCAAAGTTACTGTTTTAGTTTGCTAGTCTGCCAAAATGCAATATACCAGAAATTGGTTGGCTTTTACAATGGGGATTTATTGGCTTACAAGCGTACAGTTCTGAGGCCATGAAAATATGCAAATCAAGGCATCATCAGGTGGTGCTTTTCCCTGAAGACCAGCTGCCAGTGACCCTGAACTCCTCTGTCATATGGCAAGGCACATGGGGGCGTCTGATGATCTCTCCTTTCTCTTCTGAGTTTTGTTGGTTCAGCTGCTGGCTTCCTTTGGATTTCTCTTTGTTCCTATGGGTTTCTCTCAACTACTGTGGTTTATTTTCCTCTCTGCATTCATCTAGTTTATTAAGGTCTCCAGTAAGGGGATTCAGTAACCTAATCAAAAGGCCTTAACTAAAGTAACCTAATCAAAAGTTCCCATTTATAATAGGTTAACACTCACAGGAATGGATTGACTTTAAGAACATAATTTTATGGGGTCCATAAAAGCCTCAAACTACCACAGTTACATACTTATAATATCAAAATTGATGTTGGTATTTATCACCTAACTAAGGTAGTATTGTCAGGTTTATCCCCTGAAAAAATTACTCTTTTTCCTCCCTTTCAATACTATACTCTTTAGAGGGAAATCCCTATTTGCAACCCACACTTAAGGAGTGGGGAGTTATGCTCCATCTCCTTCAAGGTGCAGTATGTACATAAATTAATTAGAATTTTCTCCAGAGGAGATTGGTCTCTTCTGCCCCATTTATTTATTTAATCAATCATTTATTATATCACAGTATAGACTTATGGATATTTATTTTACACATTGGTATATAATCTAATATGTATCCAATTTCTTGGTCAAATTGTTCCAGCTTTGGCTTTTCCTCATATGATTTTTAAAGTTTTCCCTAAACAGTTATTTAACACTTGTGATGTATAACAATTATAGTAAGACTAGGGGGATAGAAAGTTGAATGAAGCACTGACACTGTCTTCAAGGATCTTGGAATCTCTGGGAGAGAGAAAATAGCACGTGAATAACCTTCATTATAGCAAGATAGAGTCAGATAATCCCAAGTTTGAATTCCAGATCTATAAATTAATGGTTGAACCAATGTACTTAATATTTTTTAGATTAAGATAAGAAATAAAAACTCTTACTACATAAGGTGGCTAGGAAGATCAAATTAAAATGTCTTTAAATTGAAAAGTAGGTAGTAAATCATTGTTATTAAGAACCTGGCCTCAGAAACCAGACATCCTGAATTGAAACCCTGCCTTTCTCACTAATAGCTCTGTGACATTGAACAAGTTACCCTCTCAATCCTTAGTTTTCATCATCTATGAAATAAGGCAATCAGAAAAACAGAAGAATAGGCAGGTTTGAAGGGTTATCAAGAGTTCTAATTTATTTATATGAAGTTTGTTATTTCTTTTAAGATGGAAGGGGCCTTTTCCAAGGATATTCAGGACAGGAGATATAGAAGTAGGAGTCACAGGCACATTGGTGATAGTTAAAGTTAGTATTAGGGTAAGGTGGAAGATCTGATATTTAAGTAGGAACTTAAAAGCAGCATATATTTGTAAGGCTCTGAGCAATTGTCAACTGAACAGTGCTTGCTCAAACCCACCAAGGACCAGATTCCACTTTTACTGTGAAAACTTTCCTTTTGAGATTCCAGAACTGAAATTGCATAAGCAGCCAACAAGATGTAAGAAAATCTGATCTCTTTCAGCTACCTGAGCATATTGAGCTCACAAGAAGTAGTTCTTGATTTAGATGCCTCTATCACCATTGGAATCTAAGCTTTTAGGGGGTAGGGTCTGTATCATCATAGCCCTACCTCCTAGCTTCTAGAAGAATGAACACTCAATAGATGTGTGCTAAAAACAATAAATAGATAGATAGAAATTTCTTAGTGTTTGCTGGAATCTGGCTTCCAATACATAAGGTTCCTAACAATGAAACAACCAACGATGTTATCAAATGACTTTCATTCTTTTTAAGAGTCAGAGGGGCAACATAGAAGTTAAAAAGCAAATTGGCCTAGGAAAGGGGTACCATGCCTGCTTCTCTGGATTCCAGGCATATCACTTTGTTGTCTGTTATAGTTAGAGCCATTTTATCCTAACTCAAGGGCAGTCCTATGTGAGGCTCTGGATGAGAACAATTATGGTCCTTAGTGAAAAGCATTTAAGGAGTCAAGTAACTCAAAAGTCACTCATCAACCTGACTACTAGAACTAGTCTAACCTTAAGACTGACTTTAATAATAGGGCTTCTGCCATAACCAAATCTTCTCTAGTTTTGGATGTTGGCCTCTGTTTTGTTAACTATCTCCTGGGCTGACTATTTCTCTCTAGTAGTTCAGTTACTTTAGAACCAAGATGCTTGCTTCATTTTGTCAACCTTTACCACTGGAATATCACCTTGAAAAGTACACCTGAGTCTGAGGCCTGCTTTTCTCAACTCTTTGATAGTGAAAAATAGTCTCTCACCTATATCCAGACATATTGACTGGCCCACAGTTTCTGAACACCTATTTTAGATTCTCAGTCCACAGGCTCTTTCTGCCCATCTTGTCTGATTACAATGTCCCTCATGGATCGGGGACTGATCTCTTGCACTCAGGGCAGCCTAATATCCTGGGACTGCAACTACTTCTTGGTCCCTTCTTCTGCAGGTCTTCTATAGCCTGCTGCACTCACCTCCTCAACATCAAGTTGTGGTACAAACCCAGGAACTTGAGTTCTCAGTCCTGACACAAAATGGTTTTGTGACCTTGGACACATCCCTCTCACCCTTTACTAGATCTCATTTTCCTAAAACAAAGCAGATGAACCAGTTAACACTGGGTTATCTGGCTTTAACCTTCTCGTATATGTTTATTCCAGAGCACTGGAATAGAATTAATGCAGATAAATAATAATTATCTGTATCCAATCCTACTTTATCCTACTTTCTGTGCAGATCAGATGATCCACCAGGATCCTAAATAGTCAAATTGGAAATAGTTTCCTCATCTCAATATGTCATTGGGGGTAAAATAGCTAAAACATCATTTGGTTTACTGTGTGTCCTGAAATTAAATAGAATTATCTTCTCACAATAAGCATTTGGGTACTACAGAGACTTTCTTTCATTTATTGTCTCTGTTTAAAAGTAATCTTTTCTCACTTCTTCACTGAAAAAAAAAAATTCAAATATAATTTGTATTCTACTGTTAACTTGAAAGATGAGGTATTTGTACTCAGCAGAAGGTGAGAGTCTTCATACAAAGCTTTCCATTCTTTGCAAGAGTTACTCTTTCATCTGAAGTTAACCTAGCTTAATAGATAAAGTTGCAATAGATAGCATTCCTTTAGAAGAAATTTTGATCAGAAAAAAAAAAAAAAGATTTACCTAAAATGCTAAAAAAAACTACGCAGACATTTGTTGCTAGGAATCTTCTGTTCAACCTTTGGATACCATTAGCATGAACTTCTAGAGAAAGGATTAATTCTCTTCAGAAATGCATGGATTCTGCTTTCTATTAAAATTTAATTAGGGAAGCAGATGTTGCTCAACCAGCTGGACATCTGCCTACCACATGGGAGGTCCCGGGTTCGGTTCCCAGTGCCTCACAAAGAGAACCATCTGTGGGGTGGGGTGGGGATAAATTAAAAATTAAATTTAAAAAATTTAACTATAGGGGAGTGGATGTGGCTCAAGTGTTTGAGCACCTGCTTCCCACATGGAAGGTTCGGAGTTCAATTCCCAGTGCCTCCTAAAAATAAAATAAAAAAAACAAGCAAATAAACTAAAAAACCAACTCAGGAGAGCTGATGTGGCTCAGTGGTTGAGCGCCGACTTCCCACATCCAAGTTCCGGGTTCAATCCCAGGCACTGGTAGCTCAAAATAATAATAATAATAATTTTAAAAATTATTAAGAAGACTAGGTAGAAAATACAACAAAATAGCAAAAGGGAATTTAACTTGGTAACTTCACTTCCATGTCTTCCTCATTTCTGAGAGTCTGAGCATGTGTGGGGATTGTGGAATGGAGAATGATATGGTGTTTTCCTTCTTTGATTCTTTAAAAAATTTTTGTCATCCTTATTCTCTATTCCCCATCCTTCTTTTTTTTCCCCCCTTTATTTCTCTTCTTCAACATTTTCATCTTCTTCACACCTTTTTATCATTTTCTTTTGTCTCTTCTTTATTTTTATGTATTTTCTCAGAGCCCAAAACAGATTAGGGGGAATGCGAAATGAGGCCTAGGTTCAATGTGTAAGGAAATTGATTTTATTCATTCACTCCAAGCTCTGAAAAGCTCTTGTCCTAAATACAAGTTGGAGAATTTTCACAACTTTGTTATCTAAAATGTGTAATAAACATTGTTTTTATGAACAAATGTTAAATGTCATGTTGCTATTTTGATGTTCAAATACAACGTTAAAGCATTCTTTTTATAAAAAAGTTTCCCCCAAAATAGAAACATAAAATCTGCAAATGTGATTCAGGATTTTCTGGAGGTGAGATTGATCTGAACACACTTTAGATTCTCTACTCTGGACTTGCCAACACTTGGAATTATTTTGAGATGAGGCAGAAGAAAAAATTAACATAGCCTCCAATGTGTTCTTCCAAAATATTTATAATGTTCTTCACTTTAGGGACTATGAATGGATTATAAGCATGTGCCATTTGGCCTAACAGTGCTCTCTGTTTAGAGATACATTCAGATCCAAAAGATTAAGCTTTAAAGAAAGCGGATGTTTGCAGTCTTCTTGGAATATCTCCAATTGGAGCAATAAACCTGAGTGAGTCAGTGAGCATCAGGAGAGGAAAATGTATTTAAATTAAGAGCCAGAGCTGATATTTTTATAGGACACCTGCTCCTGGGTACTGAAGATCTATGATCAAAGTGATAGAAATATAGAAATTTTTCATAGTCGTTGCAGGTTTGCTAGGCTTGTGGATCACACTTTATTACAGGAAGTTTATTTTTAATGGGGATCTTCCTCCCTTCCAGATTTTTTAAAACCAATTAGGTCTTTCTACCCTTAGCTATGAACACCTGCAGTATCTTCTCTGACCTACTCTTCACCCAGCTAAACACAGGTCTTTCTAAGGGAAATTAAGGTTTCTCTATGTCTCCACACTGAAGGAGGAAAAACGTAGATTAGATACCAGATCACAACAACCTCCTACTACACAAATGTGTCCAAGAATAGTGTTTTTGAAGGTGATCCAGCTGTGCCAGCTGAATCATTGCTCACAGTAATTTTACTAATGCTTCCCATTCTGAATTTAAAAAGCCTGATGAATCACCCAGTATGGCCAATTGCTTACATTATTAAGCAGAACAGAAAAGCATTTACATACATTGGCATAATCCACTGCTGAATAAATCAAATTATTTCCTACTTGTATAACCCTTCTAACTTCATATGGACAAAATAAATGGCCCTTTAACAAATGAAATATAAAATAAAAATGTTGGTTGTTCTGTTCCGTCTCATATTCTTTGTCTATGTTATTCTTCCAGTGAAAGCAGTCAGCTACTACGTGTGAATATGAAGATGAACAAAGGATTAAATTATCTAATATGCTAAAATGGCACCTGTGTTAAGATATGGGACATTTTCTTGGCATGGCTTGACAAAGAGGGTCTTCCATTAATTTAGGAAAAGCGAGAAGGTGACTAAATAATCTCTGGAGAGTTCATTGAATCTAGAGAATTTCTAAATTCATTAGAACAAGATTTATGAGACAACTCCACATCCTTTATGAGGAAATAGCAATGTTATTGTGTTTGGAAGGAACAAGCAGCCTTTTCCAGGTAACAATAGTATCTTTGTTCTTATGGCCATTCTGAAAGATTATGATCATCACTCACCATTTATGGTACATGGCACTTTTTATCTACAGAACATTTGATGTATTCTATCAAATTTTCCATACATCACTAGGAGGTGCAGTGACCTATAACATCCTGGATATCACACTGTACTTTTGAAAAGTGTCTTCAGACTTTATTTACTAAGTCATCAATGATAGGAACAGAACATATATTTTTATCGTTCTCTCTAAAAGAACAGGGTCAGTCATTTGGGACAAGACTCAAAAATCTTTGCTTATAAAACCTGTAAGGAAGAGATGTGATTTCCCCATATTCTACTTCTTCATCGGCATGCAGTATTTTCTCACTGTGCCTTGTATAGGTTTGCCTTGTATCCATATCATGCTATTTGCTATGTGATCAAATCCCTGTATGGTCTCAGAACTCAATGTTCATAAGATCATGGTCTCATATAAAAGACACAACTGAAATGGAATGTTAGTTAATACTTAAGCAGATAATCTTAGAGTTAGGAGGATCCTGAGAAATCACATATTCTGACTATATATACATTTTACAGATACTTGAATATATCCAGCAACAGGTAACTCACTACCTTAAGCAACTTGAGGAGATGTCAGTTTCTGAAGCTGGGCAAGTGCTAGGATAGTAATATGTTTGAAAGGGCAGGAAGCAAGGCTTGCCCTTTTCAAGGTGGAGAGGTAGAACTGAGATTACCATAGAAAGTCTGGACCACTGTAGATCTATACACTTAGGAAATGGATAGACTAGGAAAAAATCTACATACCAGAATGGAAAAGTCAAAGAAACTTTTTGTTTGTTTGTTTGGAGTTTGCTAGTGTTTGTTTATTTTCTTTTGGCTTGTATTCCGTGATGTGAAAACATCTCCACTAAGAATTGATAACATGTGCAATAGGGATTTAAATTTATTTCACCTGAATAGTTCAAGAACACTCACTCCCAAACTAATTTTAAAAATAGTCCTTGACCTTTGATACTTCTGGGAAGCTTAGTATAAAACCTGAAATCTCTCTAGAGTGACACACACTTCAGTTGAAGCCACCTAGAAATCCTGAAAATCCCAACAATACATCAGTTCGTGAGCCACAATTTTAAAAATACATAAGAACATAATCTACCATAAATGAGAGAGGGGACTATTGTAATTAAAGAGCTTAATTCTTAGTGTTTCTCTGGAGGAGAAACAATATTGTAATATTGTAATATTGTTAATGCAATTAATACTGAATCTGATACATCAAGTATGCATTTTAAAAATTTAAATAAAATTACTAATAATAGAATGGGGAAATTATAGTGTTAAATCAGGTGGTGGTGGGAAAATAAAATAAATTCTAGAAGACAGGAAAAAGAGAAACAAGATCCAAAGAGAAGGTAAAATACAAATCACCAAATAAGATGGGAGAAATAAATCTAGATATATTAAAATCGGTATAGGAACTTTTGCTTCTGAGAAGATGGAATAGTTGTACTTTTTTCTATACCAATCACTAAGTGCAACTAAAATCCCTGGACATTATATATCAAACAAACATAAGTCTCAGAAAGGTGAAGAGAATAATGTGGACTGGCTAGGAACTTCAGACCATGAGTTATGACACTGGTGAGTCCCTTGTTTTTTTGGCATCACAGATCCCAGCTGTGTAGCTGAAGTTAACCAGTGACCTGGAAACACCAATGAATTCAGAGAAAAAAAAAGCCCACCAAAAGTCTATTCTTGCTAGTCATAAGACCAGGAAAGGATAGCCAAGCAAGGCAGCAAACCTTCAGACAATAACTGCTCTACTCCTGCCAAATATCACACACACACAAAGAATCTGTGGACAAAATTACCCCCATGTTAGCAAAAGCCAAGAGGAGTGCCTAGATTCTATCTTCGTAACATGTAGCAAGCACTCCAACTCTGCCTCCATGGTGTTCTTGAAATAGGCCAAGTGGGAGTCAGGATTTTCATCTCTCCTAGCCAGTAACAATGTCCTTCCCTGCAGTGTCAGAGAGGACCACGTGGGGAACCTGGATTTCAATCCCCACCCATTAGTGATGAATTACCCCAATCCTATCCTGCTGGGGTGGTGTCAGAAGGGGCCTAGTGGAGAGTTGGGATTTACACCATTGCCCACAAAGAATTCCCCTTCACCCCCAGGTGTCAATGGAGGATAAGTGGTAAACATGAAATTTTACCTTCACCCAGCAGTAATGGCACAGCATGCCCCCTTCTCCTGCCAAAGCAGTGCCAAACAAACCTAGTTAAAGCAGAAGGTTTAAATAAGGATCAGAGTCCTGCAGTATAATATGAAAATATCCAAGTTTAAATGGAATCACTTGTCACGCCGAAAACCAGAAGGATCTCAAAAAGAATGAAAAAAAAAAAAAAACAGTCATTGAAGGTCAACACCAAGATGACAGAGATGTTAACTTTTCTGACAAAGATTTTAAAGCAGCTATCATTAAATGTTTCAATGAGCAATTATAAAAAATGGTGGAAACAAATGAAAAATAATAGAAATTCCAGCAAAGAAATATAATGTCCCAGCAAAGAAATAAAAGATATAAAGAAGGAAATGGAAATTTTAGAACTTAAAAATACAATAAACAAATAAATGTGAATGGGCTCAGTGAAAGAATGTAAGGGCCAGAAGAAAGTCTCAATGAACCGGAAGTTAGAACAATGGAAATTACCCAATCACAGAGAGAAAATGGTTGAAAAATAAATAAATAGAGCCTGAGAGATATGTTGGACAGTGATAAAAGATTTACTATTCATGAATTTGAGTCCCAAAAGGATATGAGAAAGAGGACAGGGCTGAAATGAACCCAAAGAAAAAAATAGCTGAAAATTTTTCAAATTTGGCAATAGACATAAACCTGCGTATTCAAGAAGCTAAGTAAATCCCAAATGGCATAAACTAAGAAAAATCCCTATCAAGACACATCAAAATTAAACTTCTGAAAACAAAGACAAAGAAAAAGTCTTAAAAATGTGAAGAGAGAAATTATGTCTTATCTATAGGGTGAAAACAAACAATTAGAATGACAGTGGATTCCTCATTAGAAAGCATGGAGGCCAGAAGAAAGTGGCATATTGGTTTCTAGGTCCTGAGAAAGGAGATCTGTCAAAGCAAAATCCTATACCCAGACAAAATATCCCTCAGGAATGAAGGAAAAATCAAGACATTCTCAGTTAAGGGAAAACAAAGATAATTTGTCACCAGCAATCCTACCATAAAAGAGTGGTTAAAAGGAAGTACTCTACTTCCAGTCCTCCCCCCAGTTCCATAGATAGTCCATCCCAACCCCCCACCCTGCTCACCATTACATTCCAGCACCATCGAATCCAATCACATCACTGTACCACTATCACACCCATCCACTGCCAAACTACTTCCCTTCCACCTTATCATAGATGTTGCCCATAGTGAGCATCAGCTCACTACCCTCTATTCCCTTTCTGTCTCCTGATAACCTATCTTCCAGACTCTTGCTCTGTGAGTCTGCTCAATTTGCTTAGGTCATATCAGAGAGGTCATGTAATATTTGTCCTTTAGTGACTGGCTTGCTTCACTCAACATAAGATCTACAAGATTCATCCATGTAGTCCCATGTGTCAATACTTCATTCTTTCTTACAGCTGAGTAATATTACATTGTATGTATATACCACAATTTGCTTATCCATTCATCTGTTGAAGAGCACTTGGTTGCTTCCAAATTTGGCAATAGTGAATAACACTGCTATGAACATTGGTGTGCATATATCTGTTCATGTCCCTGCTTTAATTCTTCTGGGTATATGCCCAGCAGTGGGGTTGCTGGATCATAAGTCACTTATATATAGTTAGTTTCCTGAGGAACCACCAAACCATCCTCCACAATGACTGCACCATTCTACATTCCTACTAGCAGTGGATGAGGGATCCCATTCCTCCACATCCTCTCTAACACTTGTAGTTTCCTGTTTTTTTAATAGCTGCCAGTCTAATAGGTATAAAGTGATACCTTATTGTAGTTTTTATTTGCATTTCCCTAATAACTAGTGATGTTGAGCATCTTTTCATGTGTTTTTTAGCCATTTGTATTTCCTCTTTGGAAAAGTGTCTAT
Source organism: Cabassous unicinctus (assembly GCA_029593785.1). Lineage (NCBI taxonomy): Eukaryota > Metazoa > Chordata > Mammalia > Cingulata > Chlamyphoridae > Cabassous > Cabassous unicinctus. Next base: position 28,402 of record JAQZBX010014671.1, read on the forward strand.
GCAAGTCTCTTGCCCATTTTTTAAAATGGTTTTCATTTTCTGAGATGTCAGATTTCTGTATATATGCTGGATATTAGACCCTTGGTTCCCAAATATTTTCTCCCATTGAGTATGCTGCCTTTTCATTTCTTGACAAATTACTTTGAAGCACAAAAGTTTTTAACATTGAGGAAGTCCCATTTATCTATTTTTTCTTTTGTTGCTTACACTTTGGGTATAAAGTTTATGAAACCATTTCCTACTACAAGATCTTGTAGGCACTTTGCTACATTATCTTCTAGGAGTTTTATGGCCTTGGCTCTTCGAAGGCTCTGAGGGGAGGGAGAAGGAACTATAGGTGTAACATGGGGCATTTTTGAGACTTTGGAATCATTCTGCGTGATATTACAATGATGGATACCAGCCATTATACATTTTGTCAAAATCTATAGAATTGTACAGTGCAAAGTGTAAAACATAATGTAAACTATAGACTATGGTTAGTAGCAATGCTTCAATATGTCTTCATCAATTGTAACAAATATACCACACTAATGAAAGATGTTGGTTAATAAGGGAACGTGTGGGAGGGGGAGGGAGGGGGGTATATATGAATTTCCTATATTTTTTATGTAAAATATATGTAATCTAAAGCTTCTTTAAAAATAAAGAATTTTTTTAAAAAAGGAAGTACTTTAAACAAAAAGGAAATAATAAAATAAAGAAGCTTGAAACATCAGGAAGAAAGAAAGACCCTAGCAAAATACATGGGTAAATACAATTAAATTTTCTTCCCTTCTTGATAATTCTAAATTATATTTGATGCTTTGAAATAAAAAATATAACACTGCCTGATGTGGAAAGGTAAAGGAAGGTATGGTTTCTACACTTTACACAAACCGGTAAAATGTCAACATTAGTAGACTGTGATAAGATATGAATAAAAATGGCAGATGTAAGCCCTAACATATTGAAAAATAAAAGTATGACCTAACTATTTTATTTCAACCTGCCTATATCATTATATTCAAAGTAGATTTCTTGTATCCAACATAGAGTTGTATCATGGCTTTAATCCACTCGCTATTCTCTGTCTTTTAATGGTCATATTTATGCAACTTAATTTTTTTGCAATTATTGATATGTTAGGGATTAAGTCTGCCATTTTATTTTGTGCTTTCTCTTTGCTCACTCCATTTGTTTTTCATTTTTCTTTTTCAGTATTTTTGTGAGTTATATGAAAATGTTTTAAAATTCAGGTTTGATTTATCTATAGTGTTTTTTAGTGGATCTCTCCTACATTATATATTCTTTTTTATTTTGTAGTTTATATTAGGTGTATTTTTCCCATTCTTATGACAGTCTACTAATGTTAACATTTTGCCAATTTCAGTGATGTAGGAACCATGCCTCTCTTTATCTTTCCACTTTTATAATATAATTGTCAGATATTTCATCAATCTATTTAGAACAACTTCAGACAGTGTTATAATATTTTATTCAAACATCAGTCACACTTTAGATCACTCAATATGAGAAGTAAAATCTATTGTATTTATATATTTTTGCACTTTCTTTCTTCCTCATCTTTCAAATTCCTTTTTATCAATTCCTTTCTGTTTAAAGGACTTCCTTTAGCCATTATAAAGTCTGCTGGGAACAAATTCTCTTACTTTTCCTCCATCTGACATCTGAAATGTCTTGATTTCCCCTTTATTCCCAAAGAACATTTTAACTGGATACAGAATTTTGGGTTGATATTTCTTCTCTTTTAGCATCTAAAATATTATGTCACTTCCTTCTGATCTCCAAGACTTATGATAAGAAATCTGTTTTCATTTTTTTTTCCACTGCAGATAGGTAAGGTATTTGTCCTTTCTCACTGCTTTCAAGATTTTTTTTCCTTTTTCCTTAGTTTACTATATTGTTTTGACTATATTGTATCTTGGTGTGGATTTCCCTGAGTTTATTCTGTTTGGGATTCATACAGCCTCTTGTATAAGTTGATTTATGTCTTTTGTCAAATTTGGGAAGTTTTTAGCCATTATTTCTTTGACTACTTTTTCAGCCACATCTTCTCCTTTTATTCTAGGACTCTGATGATACAAAGGTTATATCTTTTCTTATAGTCCCATAGGTACCTGATGCTTGTTTTTGTTTTGTTTTGTTTTTAGTCTATTTTAACTGTTTTTTCAGATTGAGTAATTTCTATTGTTCTAACTCCAAGTTTACTGATTTTTTCCTCTGTCTCCCCCTGCCCCATTCTGCTATTGAACTCATCTATTCATATTTTAATTTCAGTCATTGTAGTTCTCACTTCTAAAATTACCATTTGGTTCTAATTATATTTTCTAATTTTTGCTGATATTTTCTATTTCTTTGCTTTGCTGAGGCATTCCTGTTTTCATTTCTTTCAGGCATTTTTGTAATTGTTCACTGAAATATTTTTATAACGGCTGTTTTTCCTCCCCCCAGGTAATTGTAACTCTATCATCTCAGTCTTGGCATCTATTGATTGTCCTTTTTCATTCAAGTTAAGATTTTCCTGCTTCTCGGTATGACAAGTGATTGTCAATTAAAGCTTGGATATTTTCATATTATGTTTTTAGACATGGATCTTATTTAAAATTCTGTTTTTCCTGTCTTTGTCTAACACTGATCTGGCAAAGGAAGAGGGGTGCTGCATATTTGCTACTGATGGAGGTAGAAGTTCATGCCCCCCACTTAGCTCCATTGACATCCTAATTAGAGGGATGACTCCTTATTACTTCTGGGTGAGTGTGGGAGTTCTAGCTCCCCACTAGATTGCTGCAGTTACCAACCTGGCTGGATGGGAAGGAGTGCTTTGTTACTTCTTCCCATGTAGTCTCCTTCATCCTGAGTGGTGGTAAAAGCCCTGACTCTCCACAAGGCCGGCTTTAACATCCAGTTAGGAGTGGGAGGATTTGGGTGCTTCATTACTATAGGATAGAAGTGAATTTCCAGGCTCCCCATATGGTTTCCAATGGTTTCATGGGGGAGGGTTGGAGGATAATGCTACTACCTGAGACCAACTTCAGGAGCGCGGTTGAACTGCCTCATTAAAACCTGGAGGGAGCAGCAGGTTAGATTCCAAACTCAGGTATATTGCTGCCTTGGGTGGTGATAGGACAATAGATTTTCCTGTGGTATGTGGCTGTAGAAGAGCTGATATTGTCAATAAAATTTTCTGCCTTACTAGGCTGCTCTTTTACTGGTTCTTTGGCAAGAGAGCACACTTTTGTTGAGAGCTTGTTTTTTGGGTTTTTGTTTGTTTGTTTGTTTGTGCCCATTGGCATTTCCAGGTTACCAACTTTAGCTTCAACTCAAATATACAAGACAAAAAGAAAACCCAGGGGACTCACCAATGTTGTTCCTTGGATTGAGATACCTAGCCAGTCTGCCTTCTGCTCTCCACTTATCAGAGTCTTCTTGGGTATGTTTTATATATAATATATAGATTTTTAGTTATATTTATTAAGAAGAATAGAGAAATATATGTCTAAACCATCTTCCTGAAACCAGACGTTCTCTGGTTTCCTTTTTTAGTTTTTATTTTTCCTGAAATGAAATCTATTATAGCCAAGATAATTTAATATTTGTAGAGCATCTTTGTATCCTCTCATAGTCTGTTTAAAAAATTTGAATTTCTATTCTTTTATGTTTTTATTATAGCATTTTTAACCCAGAGATCAATATCCACAAAAAAGAAGGAAGAATTTTTAAAATTAAGTTGTACTTACTTCATCATTTATCAACATTATATTATTGACCACCTCCATCCCCAAAGCAGCAGGCATATTCAATTTTTGGTCTCTGGCTTTGAATGAATGTAATTTAAATACATGTGCATGTTGTTTCTAGCATTTTTAAGAGGCTATCTATATTTTTAAACCTCCCTGAAACTAATTTCATTTTGTAAAAAAATTTCTCATTTTGTACTACAATTTATTTAATGCCCATTCTGTGACATATGTTTTACCAGATGACTCTGTTATTATTAATGCTTAAATGATGTGAAGATGGATTTTAGAGTCATTTATTCATAAAGCATAATTTCTCTGAAAACAAATTGAATACAGAAGAATTAGACATAGTCTACCTTCATGGACTTTGTAGTGTAGTAGGACAAGGAGAATAAACAAACAATTAATTAAACAAAAAAAAATATGCAGTGATTGCATAACACTGTAAGCGTTTTTTTAATAGAGTTGTGGAGAATAACTGGGTAAACCAACCCAGAAGAGATGTCAAAGAAGGCTGCTCTAAGGAAGTGATATTTAAGTTAAGACCTGAGGAATAAAAAGAAGTTGATCTTACAAAGATTGTGCTCTAGGCAGTGAAGGGCAAGAGAAAAAATCGAACACATCATAAACTGAAATGAGAGATGTAGGGAATGTCCCATCATTTTCTGAAACTCCCTTCCAGGGACCATTTTCAGTTTGTCTTTTGTCACATTTTTAAGGCATGGCTTCCATCTACCATCTGCTCAGGAAGAAGGTGGTCAGGCCTAAGGGAATTTGGCAGTGCCCGTTTCCCTGATGCCGTAGGAGCCTCTGGTCACTAGCTGACTCCCCACTCCACCTGAATTCAAATATCCCAAAGTAATAACATTTTCTAATTCAACCAGTCTCCAAAGAACGGCACAAAGAAACAAACAAAATGAAAAGGAGTGTTTTGATGGAACAATCAGAGTAGTCCTATTTCTGCTACTGCTTCAACTTTTTATGAGTGTCTTTACTTGGGAAACCATTATTTTTTTCCCTAGGAGATCAAAATCTTTGAGTTGTAAAAGAACTTAGAGACTTAGTAGTACAGCTGCCTTAGCAGCAGAACCAGGAAATGCTTTCTAACCGCCACATTCAGTGAGATCTACCACATCTCACAGCTGTTTCATGTAATACCTACCAAGTCTTAGTCCCAAGGAATTTAAACTAGAATAAATGCTAACTAATCAGTCTACATGTGTGTATGTGTGGGTATATGTGTTTTGTAAACATAATCTATACACACTTTTTAAAAATTGCAAGTATTAAACAGCTGCCTACTTATGAACATATAAACTGTTTTGAACATATAAAATGCCTTTTTATGAACATATAAACTGTTCTATGAAACAGTTGCCCCATATATTTACATATATATATATATGCAATGGTAATGTTATGTAAGATGAAACCAAGTAAAGTTTTTCTATCTTGATGTATATTTCTACCTCTGCTGAAGGCACAGATAGTTTACCAGTAATTGCCTCGGGAAAATGAGACACATCGAGCATTTCTTTTTCAGATAATATTGAGCACTTTCCAGAGGAGAATTAGATTTGACAAGAGTGATAAGCATGGAAGAGATTTGTTTTTAAGTGATCCATACACCCACTGTCAGGCTCAAAGGAAAAGAATATGCAAGACAGAAATAAAAATGAATAGTGACTTAATCGGGGCATTATTAGAAAGGGAATTGAGAATTTTAACTATTCCACTTATACATTTTTTCTCCTTCATTCCAGAATCAAGGTGTAACAGACAAATATATGAATCTATCAAAAATTGAGATAGACTTCATGTTTCTCAGATTAAGGAAAAAAATTCTACTTTGGCCAGAAATAACTCTTAAAAAAATGTAAATAAACATACTTATCTCCAGTGACACCAACTATCCTTCTTAGTTGCTGAGTGAGCTCATTTGACCAATCAATCTTTCCCTTGATCTCTTTCTCTCTTTCTCAGTCTTTCTTTTCAAATGTCTTCCAAAGTATATTCTGTGAGTTCCATTAAAAATTAAAGATGGGGGAGCGGATGTAGCTCAAGCAATTGGGTGCCCGCCTCCCACATGGGAGGTCCCAGGTTTGGTTCCCAGTGCCTCCTAAAGAAGATAAATAAACAATGAGTAGACAACAAGCAGACATCAAGCAAAAACAACGAGCAGACAACAAGAAACAAAAAACAACACACAGACAATGAGCAAAAACAACAAGCAAGACAATGAGCAAACAACTAACAGACAACAAGCAAAAACAAACGAGCAGACAAGGAGCAAAAAACAAGCAAAAATAGCGAGCAAAAAGATGAGGGAGCCATCTTGGGGGGGGGGTCTTTTTAAAAAAATTAAAGATGCATCTCAGTAAAAAGATTCCATGTTAAGATAAATTTGAGAAATGCTGAAGTAAACAAAGCTACATTTGCATCTATCTCCAAGATTTTGAGTTTTTTTTTACAAAATAAGCTGCATTCCCCCACACCCATTTTACCAAAGAACACCTAGAGGCATCAAGAAGGATATTGCTGTTTCTCAATACACAACTTGGGGATCAAGAGCCTAAGTGCTGTAGTCAAGCTACAGTCTCAAACCATCCTTCATGGAATCTGTTTTGAAACAAACTCTCATCAAATTTATTTCCCCTTGTATACTGTAAACAAATGTTCCATGGCATGTGACTCTGTATCATCTGCCACTTAGGGTGCGCAGCTTTGTGCTCATAACTTTCAGAAGCAAGGACTACATATTTTCTTTTCTCTCCTCGTGCCTCCAAGCTGGCATCCTACAGCAAATTCATCTACTGTAGCTTCTGCTTAGCCCAGACACCAGGACCTCATCCCCCATCTTCTTCCACTTGTTTTTCTTTTTTAAAAAATACCATATTGTAAACTATAATCCACACTTAGTGTCAATGCTCTAAAATGTGTTTATCAATTGCAATGTATGTACCACACTAATGAAAGATTTTGCTAATGAGTGAAAATGTGGGAGGTGTGGGGAGCAGGGCATGGGGCATATGGGAATCCCCTATATAGTCTCTGTAACATTTATGTAATCGAAGTAACTCCTAAAAATAAAAATAGTGGGAATAAATACCATATAGCTTTTCCTAATTAGAAATAACAAATTCATGTTCATTGTGGAAAATACACCAAGGTACAATGTAACAAGAAAATTAAAACCACCTGATTTGACAGTGTATAAAATTATCTTAGTTTATATCAAGTTATAAATGTTTGAAAACAGCCAAGCAAAGCATAAAGAAGAAGGTAAGCAGTAATTGGGCTCACCAGATATTAGAATTTACTAAAAAGCCATTGTATTATAATCAATGTGCTATTGCATAGAAATAGACATACAGATTATTGGAACCAAGTAGAACATCAGAAATAGATCCCAGGAAATTAATAATTTAATATTTGAAAAAGGGGTGGTTGAATTCAGTGGGAAAGATGATTTATTTTAAAAGGATGCATGGACAATAGCTATGCATTGAGCAGAAAATAAAATCACATCCCTTTTCCACACCACGTACAAGTCCCAAATGAATTATACACTTCAAAACTTATTGAAATCATAAAACCCTTAACAGAAAATCTAGGATATTGCATGTTTAAAATCTAAAGATGAGGAAACATTTGTAATCAAGACAAGAAACCCAAACCTATTAAGAAATAAATATTTGCATGCACAATAATATAAACTTTTGCATGTCAAAAATATAAAGTAATAACAGGCAAATTATTGGTCTGGAAAAAATTATGAAATCGATGACAAACTCAGAGCTTATACTTATACAAAAAGGGTCTAAACAATTGCTGGAAAAAAAACATACAACCGTACAGAAAAAACTAGCAAAAATAGAAAAGGCAGTTCAAAGAATAGAAAATTAAAATGCCAACATTACTAGTAGTTAGGAAATTTCAACTGAAAGTAACTATAAAAATATAACGTTATACCACTAAGACTAACAATTTAAAAAAACATAATTGCTGACAGATGTGTGAGATGGAAATGTAAATTGTTATTTTCTTCTAAGAATGTGGAAATAAATTTGGCAATAGCAATTAAAATTAAAAACACTCATGCCATTTAATGCCAAATTCCTGCTCTTGGTAGCATTTCCCATTGAAAAAAATCCTCAGTGCATAGAGATGTAGGTATGTAGTTACAAACTGCAGAATTATTTATAGTGGCAATATAAGGAAAGAAGAGTTTCTTTTTCACTAGAAAGTAGAAAGCTGGAAAGGTCATTGCTCCCACACTAACAATATGAAAAACCTGGATATGCTAAAAAGTCATAACATTTCTTGAATCCCTCAGAGTATCCTGAACAAGCAAAGATGGAAAGGCCTCTCCAAGGAGAGACCAGAGAAGCAGACTGGCTTACTTGAGGCCGAGCACGGGAGGAAGAGGAGTTGGTCACCATACAGGCAAATAAGAAGAAAGCTGCTAAAATTTAAATAAGCTGAGTGCAGCACAGCAGAAAGGACAGAACATATGAAAGCCACAGATACAGAAAGTGATTGCTCTCACTTGCAGCTCTTTTCTATGGTACTTTCACAGGAAATACTGGGGTCAGGGCAGGGGACAGAGGGACAAGCCCCACCTGCTTTTCAGAGCAGATGCGCTGGAGGGGATGAGCTGCCATGGTGGAAAAGGCACAAAGCCTCACAGCCTCACCCCACCCCCATCCCCATCAGACTTTTTCCTCTTTTGAGACAAAAGCATTACGCTGCTAAGGAGGAATAACAAATGTCATTAACTGCAGGGTATATGTGAAGCCCCATGGTGGCTGGTGAAAGGAAAGAAGGAAAGAGAGAGACAAAAACAAACCTCTACTGTGGGTAGAAGAGATGAAAACAAGGGACCTAGACCTATATCAATACAATTAGAGGTTACCCACCACTAACGGGCTGGAAAACCTCGTCCACTCCAGGCTCACCATAGATACATGGAAGACCTTGGCTTCCATGGAGAGGAGAGTCAAGGAGACTGAGGCGACCCAGGCACACACAGCCTGCCTCAGAAGGGACCAATGTAATCACCACCAGCCTGGCAAAGTTCCAAGGAATATGGAAGACTAATCTACCAGTGGGGAAAGAACATGGAGAGAGACTCCCTCTGTGCATGCAAGGAAGGCTAGAAGGTAAGAGTGGAGCACAAACCCTAAGAAAAGCCCTGTGGCACTCCAGCACTATCCCTAAGCACAGGGCAACAAATTAACACAGGAGACATTTTTAATGAAGATTTATTGAGATACAACTCACATACAAAACAAGGAACCCATTTAAAGTATATAAATTAATGGGTTTTAGTGTATTCACAGAGTTGTACAACAATCAGCACAATCAATTTTCATCACCCAAAAAAGAAACCCCAACACTTTAGATATCAATGTCAATCCCCCCATTGACTTCCCAGGTCCAGGCAACCCACTAGTCTATTTTTTCTTTCTAAAGATTTACTTATTCTGGACATTTCATATAAATGGAATCATATAATATGTATCTTTAACTCCTGGCTTTTTTCACTCAGAATATTATTTTCATCCATATGGCAGTATCTGTACTCATTACTTAAGACTGACTGATAAACCACATTTTGTTTATCAAGACATCAGTTGGTAGACATGTGAGACATTTCTACCTTTAGGCTGTAATGAATAAGACTGCTATAAACATTTGTATACAAGTTTCTGTGTGGACATATATTTTCATTTCTCTTGGGTATAATAGCTAAGAATGGAATTGTTCTTCGTTGGTAACAACACATTTAACATATAGAGGAACTTTCAGACTGATTTCCAACTTGGCTGCACCATTTTACATTCCCACCAATATTGTACAAGGGTTCTGATTTATCCATAACCTTACCAATACTTCTTATAGGTTTTTTTTTATTATTATTGTTTATAGTCATTATAGTGGGTAGGAAGTGGTATCTCATTGTGGTTTTAATTTGTATTTCACTAATGACCAATGATGTTGAGCATCTTTTCATGTGCTTATTGGTCTTTTGTATAACTTCTTTGGAGAAATGTCTATTCAGATCCTTTACCCATTTTTAATTAGGTTGTCTTTTTTTATAATTCAGTTGTAAGAATTCTTTATATATTCTATATTCATGTCCAATATAAGATATAGGATTTGGAAATATTTTCTCCCATTGTGTAGGTGGACATTTTACTTTTTTTAGAGTGTCCTTTTTTTTT